>NIPM01000399.1:46996-88909 GCA_002738285.1 Holacanthella duospinosa | reverse complement strand
TGAAGTAATCAACAAGGTCCAATAACAATTTTTCCAAAGGCTTCTACGATTACCACTACCCATGCCAAGGTACTTCATAAGACTGGAGATGGTATCAGTCTCAATAAAGTATGACATTATTCAAAACGTCTCAGCACCTCTGTGGATAAGAATATTTAAAAACCAGGAGAAGTTGTTAATAAGGAATGTGTGTTCTGAACTTAAAAAAATTTCAGAGAAATTTCTCAATCCCAAAATAATTTGGTGCTGTCAATTAAAGTCAGCTTTTGCACAAATTGGTCTATCTCAGATTTCCAAGTCAATCTATATGTTGACGTACAATAGGGCACACTCAAATCTCAAAACTCAACTAATTCGCGACGACATTTTATCTGTACTTATCTTTTCTATAGCAAATAACCATACCATAAAGACGACATTTAGAGCAGAACCGTTCCTAAAAAACAAATTTCACCCTTGCCTGCTCATCTTCATACTTCAGCTACGGCAAAATAATGATTAACTTTTTGAAATAAAGGTGTATTGTATAATCTAGGTCACAATGAACAAATTATTTGTATATTCTGCGGAAATACGCTGTCATTTGCACACCTACTGGAGCAATNTCTAGGTCACAATGAACAAATTATTTGTATATTCTGCGGAAATACGCTGTCATTTGCACACCTACTGGAGCAATTCACAAAGACAAAATTTCTGACACAAAAAATAATTCAATAACTGCCTCATGGCAACGAATTTCCCATGTTCGTCNTCACAAAGACAAAATTTCTGACACAAAAAATAATTCAATAACTGCCTCATGGCAACGAATTTCCCAAGTTCGTCACAAGACACTTAAGTCCACCTCTACGTAACCAACCTGTATTTAGCCATAACAGCAATTGTCCAAATGTATTTTTAAAATGATGTTAGCCTAATGCACTTTATAATTTGCAACACAATTGCACTTGATTTGGCTTAGACCATATCAAATAAATTGATAATAATAAAATACTTCAACCCGTCAGAAATTTTGCCTAGATTGTTAATCTAACATCCATTGTTGACGGTAGAGTCAAACTTTGAATAATTCTTGCAAATATGTGCCAAAAAATAATGCAAAAATAAATACGAAACGCAACAGATTAACAAAAGAGTTAATAACTGAATAATTTAGTTCAGGGGTTACTTTATGGTTCCTAAGATAGTCCCCAATAAAGTACATGGTCTTCCTTTAATTACAGTTTGTGTAGTGATTATAAATGAACTTGATATTTTATCACTGACTTTATTAATTCTAATGAAAAAATATTTTATAATTCTAATGAGTCATTGCTTCTCGCAGTTTGCATGGGCAGCTTATATGTTGACTTTAGCAGTCATCACATCTCAATTGTGAGTGCATACAAAATCTCTTCTGTGAAATCTACAGGGTGTTCAAATAAGATGGCGAAAATCCGAGATTAGAGTTTTTAAAATACTTACAAATTAGACTTTTCAACACTTTTTAATCTAAGAAAATTTAACTATATTTTCGTAGTAATGGCTTTCAGTAACTTGAGCAGTTCATAAAGTGTGAAAAAGTGTGACATAATTAATTTTTGATTTTCCGCAAATTCATTTCTTAAAAATTTCGCCTTCTTATTTGAACACACTGTATATTAAAATTTGATTATCTACAAGTTTCAATAACTAAACAAACCGTTCCGGGACAATTGGAAGAAAATTCTCCTTAAGATCATAATGAATAAGTTTTCTGAACATTTTTGTTATTGAAGCGTAATTAATTACGGCAGCATCGTCGCCTGTGTAATAGCATGATACTCCATACATTCACAATTTTTTGCAAAACCCTTCGTCAAAAGACACATCTACTGTATGAACACTTTTGATATGTTTTTTTTAAACTTCTCTCACACCAACAAATCCGCAAATCACATTACATGTTTACCACCCTTAGTAGATGGACAAAATTCCTAAAGTTGTTGCAAGAAACTGTAGGATTAAAAAATTAATTTCTACAATTGTGTAATTGTAGAAAAATAGTTTTTATTTATCATTATCATTTTACTTGTCCTTCTGAGCAGACTTATTTTTTTGTCTCTCTACGTGAGAGTATTGTTGTGTTTGTTTATTGTGTATTGTTTGTTGAAATAAAGCTTTGCTTTATTTCATCTAAAGCAAAATTTACTTTTGTAGTTTGTTTTTGTTTTAGGTTTGTTTGGGTTTATTTTTTCTTAGAGCTCAGTAGCTCTAAGAACAATAATTTGGATTCTCATTTTGGCTCATTGTTGACTCAGTAAAGTCAACAGTGAAGCCAAACCGTAACAATATATAAAAAATTATTTTAATTTTGTAAGGCTATTTACCAATTTCGTCATTTTTTTTAAGCTCTTTTGTGATTTTCCGTTACCGTAAAAGGAGTAAAATAATCTTTAGGAAGATTACTCACAATGGTTTAGGGAAGTAACTTTTCCCTTTGCAATTTTTCCTTATTGCAACTCGTCTAAGTCACAAATTATTTTGACTTAAGGGAAATTGGTTGTTGACCTTGGCCTCTGACCTGAAAGAGTGAACATACGTCTCCGGTAAAAATAAGTAACACATATATAAGGTAACTGAATGTGAGTTAGAATAAAATGAGATCTAGGGTTTCCAACTCCTTACTTTTTTTGNTGTGACCTGAAAGAGTGAACATACGTCTCCGGTAAAAATAAGTACACATATATAAGGTAACTGAATGTGAGTTAGAATAAAATGAGATCTAGGGTTTCCAACTCCTTACTTTTTTTGTTTTTATAACAAAATGTAACAGAGAAATTCAGAGTAACTTTTCTCCATTACATTTTGTAACTTTTAGTCTCTTAACCAACTGGAGCAACATGCTTAAAGGTAATTTTGTCTGTTATCAGGTAACGGAATATCTCGAACGAACTTAATAAAATTACGAGATAGGGAAAATAATGTTAAAAAACCGTATGGCCAAATTCAATGTTAATGTTGTACACCGTATGGTCAAATTCAACCGAAACCGCGATTCAGAGACATTGAAGCAAGTTTTAAAGAGTTCATTTTGTTTCTTTTGAGAGAAGAAGAGACCTCAAGAAACTTTTCAAACTGATTTTAATTGTGCAATAATTGCCTCCCATTAGAACAATTTCCAATCATAATTCCGGAATTAAGTGGCTAAAAAAAAAGCTTTGCAAATGAAACCAACTTTTGTAACTGAGTATCTTGGCCCTCCTTCACTAAATCAAAATATAAAAACAAATTCTTACATTTTGATTTCAAAATTTTGCCCATCTACTATGGGTGGTAAATGTGTAATGAGAGGTGGAAATTTGTTGGTGTGAACGAATTAAGAAAACCATGTTGAGTGTGTCCATACAGTATAAAATGTAATAAATTTATATTAGCTGAGTTGTGTTTATAACATCATTTCCACGAAGTTTCAATGGAGATGTGCATAACTCATAACTCTAAATTTTACTTCAAATTATGGTATGGTAGGTACCTTCAAAGTTTTAAATCCAATAAAAACAATTCAATTGAATGGAAATGTGCATAATGATTTCCCTAGTCATTTCGATATTATTATCTTTTCCGTCCTTCAACTTCTCATCCCCTATTATTGCAATTCGATGAATTACTTGATGTATTTGTACTGAAAACTTGGACTTATTTCTCAAATTTTAAAGCTAAATTTTGAAAAATAAATTGTTATTTTGCATTATGATATTCCCTAAGTCAAGCTGAAACTTATTAAGAATATAATTCAGTATGTTTCCACAGTTCTCTTAATCATAGTAAAGCTAGCCTTAGAAGGATTGATATAAACAGTTGACACATTTTTTTTGATATTGAAATCTGTTTTTTCTTATGGATAATGGTCAAACGACTTCGAGACCTTTATGTCCAACCGCTGTAGTCGTTTATGTAATTTGGTTATATTAGAATAATTTTACGGAAGCTTATTTAAAATCTGTTTGCTTTCATTCCACTTCACTTTAGGTTTTAGCGTTCCAACACATTACGTTATTTTACAACGGCTTACAGTCAATAGCTTACAGTTATAAATTTTGTTGCAACTATCTAAACATTTAACGATTTATTTTTTATTAACCATCTCATAGTAACTTTAGCATTCCATATATCATTCCGAGACGATACAATATGTATGTTTTCGAAATATTTGTTTTAAAACTTTGAATTTTTGTTGTATAAAAATAAAAATTTGAAATAATAAATCTTTTCATAATTCATCTTTAGTTTCATGTAGCTATCATGCATACTAAATTTGTAGAAAAATCCTTCAATATTTAGCATAGCTAGTGATTCAGAAAGTGTTTAATCATTGCAGATTACTAATAACTCGAACTCTCACTAATCAGATATGTCATTTTGAATTCTCATAGTCACTTTAGCACTCTAAATATCATTACGGAACGATTCATAGCCCATTGACGTATTCAAAATTGTTTTCAAACATTTGATACAAAATTTGCATTAAAAAAATTTTTTTTGTTGTAAATTATTAACATTTTAAAAACTCACTTTTACTTTAACATGCATACTAAATTTGAAGAAAATTTATCAACATTTAGCGGAGTTACAGAGGGTAATTCAGCTTTATTCTGGCACTAAAAAATCATGTATACGAGATGCTTCGTCGATGAAATTTTTTCGTAGTCTTGTGTTCCCCGTGCATCTCCACGAGCCTACCTACACTTCGTTTGCAACCATTGTACACTTCTTGGACTGTTTCCGGCGATTTTACATTCCACTCCTACTGTACTGTAAAAGTTTCCAAACCCCATCAAAAATCCATTTTTTTCTGAAATGGAGCGTTCAGCAACTCAAACACGAAAAAATAAATTTGGCTTGTTTCGAGATTTTACACTTGTTTCTCCGCGTTAGAAATTAACGTCCTTAAAATCGTTGCCTGTGTAATTCCATGGTACTCCATACAATTATTCTCATTTTTTTCCAAAATTCTACGTCAAAAGACACATCCATAGAAATGTATTAAATTACATTAGTTAAGTTGTGTTTATAACATCATTTCAGAGAAGTTTCAGTGGAGATGTGCATAACTCATAACTGTAATTCTTACTTCAAATAAAGGTGGATCAATTCAATTGGTTTTATTGGATTTAGAATCTAAAAGGTACTTTTAGATTCTAAATACAATAAAATCAATTGAATTGAATGGAGATATGCATAAAATGATTCCCCCTAGTAGTTTCGATATTATTATTCTCTTTTTCGTCTTTCAACATCTCATCCCCTAATATTGCAATTTGATGAATTACTTGATGTGTTTCTACTGAAAGCTTCGACTTATTCCTCGAATTCTATTAAAGCTAAATCTTGAAAAATAAAATGTTATTTTTCATTAATATGATGTTGCTTAACTGTAGAAAGTTTTCATGGCAACTACTCCGTTTGGCATTGAATGTTAAGTACCAGTATCAGTTTGAAACCTCTATCACATCAATTAAAATCAAGAAAGTATATAAACCCATCCTTTCCTTTTTACAAAATCACTCTCANTTTGTCGCTAAAACTTGTATATAAACCCATCCTTTCCTTTTTACAAAATCACTCTCAGTGTTACAAAATCCCGTTGTTTGAACCATTTACATATTTATTAGTTTATCACATCATTTTCAAATAATAATGAAGTGCGAATTAGTTTTAACAGTTATCGGTGTGCTAGTGAAAGGCTACTTTACTCTTGATCTAATTATTGTTGATAAAGCTACATCTTCCCTATCCGAGAGTGAGAAAATTTACTACTCTTACCAATTATATACATCAGTAAACTTTTCTGTAATCACAGAACAAATGTAAGTTGATACAGTAAGATATAATTAGCACATTTGCGCCACACATTTTTCCATATTTCTTACACTTGTATATCGCACAGAATTCAGACCGACTCGGTCCTAGGGTCCCCAGCTCATTTAATCACTTTCCAATTCCTTGTGAATTTTTGCCTTTCTATTTACCACGTCAATTATATAAGCTATGAATTTCAAAAACATCAATTTTTGTCAGTTGTGGATTATTTACATAGCTTTTTCAAATTGATGCGAAAACGATAATCGTCTATTTATATCTAAATATGAAATACACTTGAGTGAATTTTACTTTCTTGTATAAAGAACCGGTTTCCAAATCATCGGATTTATTTTGTTATTTGTCAATTGGCTGATGGGAAACGTGCTTTTGTATCAGTAAGCAGTGCGTCGCAAACTTTTAGAAACTGGAGAATCTTGACTCTCAATCTCACCCACAAAACTTTATGTCGCAAATCCGAAATAAGTTTTAAACAGTAGTTTGATAATTAAATGAAAATTTTTTAAAGGAATCAAGAATTTTAAATTTCACTAGGTTGGGATCATGTTGTGATTCTGCATAATAAAGACCAAGCACAGTATATAAAGGGTTGAATGGTGATTGGTTTATTATGTTGACTTAGTCAAACGCTGCTTAGAATCCGATAGCTNTCAATCTCACCCACAAAACTTTATGTCGCAAATCCGAAATAAGTTTTAAACAGTAGTTTGATAATTAAATGAAATTTTTTTAAAGGAATCAAGAATTTTAAATTTCACTAGGTTGGGATCATGTTGTGATTCTGCATAATAAAGACCAAGCACAAGTATATAAAGGGTTGAATGGTGATTGGTTTATTATGTTGACTTAGTCAAACGCTGCTTAGAATCCGATAGCTNAAGTATATAAAGGGTTGAATGGTGATTGGTTTATTATGTTGACTTAGTCAAACGCTGCTTAGAATCCGATAGCTATTTGACATGTTACTGAGAGACAATATTGGTTTTGTGAATTTGGGGTGAGAATCGCCCGAATTTGCCATACAAGAAATGAAGGTGCAAATGATTGTAGATATGCTAAGCGACAAAATTGGTATAACTATTTCTGTCTCACATTAATCATGATTCCAGATATGATGACGTTATAGAAACAAGCATTGTAAATGCGCTCCTTCATGAAGAATATACTTTCGGCTTTGTTAATACACAATTGACTCAGTATGGAAGTAACTAAGCAGGAAGATTTTAGAGAGAGATTTTTTTTAATAAATCGGATAAATTAAAAACGTACCAATTTGAAGACAAATGTGATTGTACAATCAAATGTATAATCACATTTGTTTTCAAATTTTTCAATCTGCAGCATTGGCATCCTTCTCGGACCAATTTTAAGACATAAAATTATACTGACTGAGCTTTTATGACCTCTATCAAGAGCAAGCAAATAAATTTTGATCATTGAACGCTTGTAAAACGCTCGGTACTCGGATAAAAGCACCACATTCTTTAACCAAAAAATTTGTTCTGATCCTCTAAGAATGAATGGGCAGACACGAATTACTAAATTATACTTGTTATTTTTTTTTCCAAGAGTAAGAATTTTTCTTTTGGACACTAAATCTGTCCCAAATTGTCTTAACGCTGCAGAAGAGGAAGCTATGAAGTTAGAGTATAGTCGAGAAGGTTGGCTATTTAGATCATCAAATGAAATAAAACCAATTCCGATTTATTGGGACCTACGAGAAGACATGTTGTACTGCAAGTTATCAGAAGTCGAAACAAATTTTGAGATCAAAAAGTTAATTGTTTTCAGGTTTCCTGGCGAAGAACTAAAATTGTACACTGATTATTCTGAGAAGTAAATCATCAATATATTTTAATACATTCTCAAAAAATTATATAAAGTTATTTATCTAGGTACGGATTTTTTGAGGTTACCTTGTCAAGTACTGACAAAATCAATTCAAATTATAACCAGACTGAGGGTTATATAAGACAGATATCCAACATGACTGCTAATTGGTATAGAATAACTGGAGTGAGATACACAGAAAATACTATCACATTCAAACCGAACGGAGATCCTAGCTATTATATGTAATTGAAATAANGAGTGAGATACACAGAAAATACTATCACATTCAAACCGAACGGAGATCCTAGCTATTATATGTAATTGAAATAAACTAGGACTGCAAACAATTGCAAGTTGAATACGACATGAACAGCAAAATTAAAGAATCAGAGTTAATGAATTAAAATTTGAATATTATATCAATACATAGTAAGTTCTGTGATGTCCAAATTTATTAATAAATTGCAATAATACATCAAGCGTCATATGGTTTGAGTCAAAGTGTGTATTGCATTTGGACAGTTGTAGTGCCATAGGTAGTGGCTCGTAAAGGCGACANGAGTGAGATACACAGAAAATACTATCACATTCAAACCGAACGGAGATCCTAGCTATTATATGTAATTGAAATAAGCTAGGACTGCAAACAATTGCAAGTTGAATACGACATGAACAGCAAAATTAAAGAATCAGAGTGTTAATGAATTAAAATTTGAATATTATATCAATACATAGTAAGTTCTGTGATGTCCAAATTTATTAATAAATTGCAATAATACATTAAGCATCGTATGGTTTGAGTCAAAGTGTGTATTGCATTTGGACAGTTGTAGTGCCATAGGTAGTGGCTCGTAAAGGCGACACCAGAATTGAAATTAATCAAATTTATGCAGGAATAATTGATTTTTATAACNACCAGAATTGAAATTAATCAAATTTATGCAGGAATAATTGATTTTTATAACAGTCGAGTAGAGTAAAGGGAATGTGGATTCTTATGTTGAAATTGAGAGACGGTAAAAATAATTGGATATTTGAATATCACCATATGTATAAAGTATACCTACGAGCGGCTCTAACAAGTGATTGGAACGAGAAAATATCTTAATGCTCATGCTAATTACATTACCCAAAAGAGAGTATGAAATATATATATATTTTTTTTAATTGATCATGCTGACTGCAGGGTGAGGGGTGGAAGTTGTTGCAATGAGTGACATGGAAAAAATATTTAATTGCCAAATTTGTTTTGCACAAACACTTGTTTTGGTACCTTCAGGCTTGCTTAACTCGGTTCCAACTAGGGCTCCCAATCTCGAGATTAATATTGCGAGAGTTTCGAGAGTCTCGAATCGAGATTGCGAGAAAAAAATCTCGGCGGTTCTTTTTGAATTAAAATTTTTTTTTTGCTTGGAAGTTATATTTCAGAACAGTCTAAAGTAAATAGTAAGAACCACGCAATTAATTAAGAATTTACTTAATGGCTGACCATGACATTGAAATTTTGCGATCTTCCACTTCGCTTGCTGCACAAGAGATAGGTGGTATTACGGAATGAAGTAACTCCGTTTGGAATCAATTTCTCAAAGAGGACAATGGGAAATCAGGAAGATGCCTTCAATGCAAAAAAGTGATTAAAACCACAGAAGGAAACACTGCAGGGTTACATACACACCTACGCACCAAACACGAAATTGTACTCAAGAATAAGAGACAAGGATCAGAGTTATTAGTACAGTAAAAACTGTGTTTGTGCAACAACCATGCTCCGCCTCGTCTTACTTTTGCCATATGGTGGTAAACGTAAAACTCAAATAATTGGACGGCACTTTTTCAACGTTGGCTAAAAGTTTTTATTCTNATGGTGGTAAACGTAAAACTCAAATAATTGGACGGCACTTTTTCAACGTTGGCTAAAAGTTTTTATTCTTCAACGTAAAGTTAAGTGAAGTAACCTTTAACTGCATCTTTACGGTATTGGGAGTGTCTATCATTATATCTGACGAATCAGATTTAGTTGCACAAACACAGGTTTTACTGTATCAGGTAGGTCAAAATTTATGTAAGATTAATAATGCTAATTAATTGTCTTAAATACACTTTTTAATTAAATTAATTCTTTTAAATTAAAGTCTAATAAACATCGAGATCTCGAAGGATAATCTCGAGATTTTAAAATGTGGTCGAGATTGGGAGCCATAGTTCCAGCATCTGGCTCCTTCATGGTTGTACTACTCCTACTTTGTACAATTTGGAGGCTTGAGGAAATTTGAAATGAGTGGATGAATTCATCGATGCTTACACATGATTACTCCGTTTGCCACGGTTTTTCTACTTTAGCGCTTTCATCAAAACATGAAGAATGCTATGAAGTGAAAATATTGAAATTTTTGAAAATTAGCGAGGTGAATAGCATTAGTGAGGAGAACATAAACATTGAAGCCGAAATGCAATAAAAGCAGGATTTGGATTAATTTTGTCAGTTGTCAAAGATGAGTCTAAGGTTGTTCTAATGAAAAAACGCTATGATGTTATTGTACAGTAAAACTCGTTTAATGTCACACCTTATGTCACAAGTCTTATCACCAATATCATCACCTTTGTCTTATCACCTTTGTATCACCAATTTTAAAATTCCCGGTGGATGTCCATGCACTTAAGTGTGAGAATAGGTCGCCTGATGTCACTTCGCCTAATTTCACATCTCATCTTGAGTTACCTATTCCAACCCCACACATGATGGTTTACTTCTTTTACAGAGGGTTATTTTTGTTTTATTTGGCCAGCTAATCTTCACTGTATCTACCCTCCCGCGCGCATTAAAATACTGAAAATTTTAACTCTAACTCTTAAACACATTTTACATGCAGCAGAATTGTCACTTTTTGTTCAGTGGGACAAAATACCGAAAAAATAAACTTGGAAGTTGAGAATCGGTTTCGAGAGTTTTCTAGAGGGAGATTTTCANTTTGTTTTATTTGGCCAGCTAATCTTCACTGTATCTACCCTCCCGCGCGCATTAAAATACTGAAAATTTTAACTAACTCTTAAACACATTTTACATGCAGCAGAATTGTCACTTTTTGTTCAGCGGGACAAAATACCGAAAAAATAAACTTGGAAGTTGAGAATCGGTTTCGAGAGTTTTCTAGAGGGAGATTTTCANCGGGACAAAATACCGAAAAAATAAACTTGGAAGTTGAGAATCGGTTTCGAGAGTTTTCTAGAGGGAGATTTTCAGCGCGAAACACCGTGCGTAATTTGGAAAAGTTGGGGACTTCCATTTCAAAGTCCACAGTGTCCAACATAATGAATTCAATGGAAAACCGGCGAAATCACAAGCAAGTTGGACTTTCTTCCCCAAAAATTCAGCATTAACAACATGTCCGTAAAATTTGATCAAAACATCTTATTCGTATAATTGACATTCTAACTGGTAGAGAAAATCTACTGAGCCAGAATCAAATTGTAAAAAAAATTAACGTCTCACAGTATACTGTCTGGGAGACTATCCATGAAGATTTGAACAAAAAAATTAAAAGGAAGCCCCTTGTACATGCGCTGAAGCAATCCCACATCGAAAATTGGAGAAAAAAACTGCCGAAAGCTACATGAAAGTCATCTAGCGAGTCAAATGTCCAAATATACAGTAACAATCGACGAAGCACTCTTCTCTTTTCAAGACTCCCAAGGTATCAGACGGATTTACTACACCAGTTCTTCGAAACAAAACCCCGAATATTATTGTCACAAGAAAGAAAAATTTGGTGACAGATTCATGGTTTTTGGTGCTATGACTGGTCGGGGGACTGTGCCTTTGATCAAAGTTCCAAAAAAAGTGGAGGTAAACTCTGACTACTATATTGAACATGTTTTGAAACCTTTGCTTAAAGAATCTGTGACTTCATTGAACCCTGGCGAGTTGGACAATGTGTTTGTCCATCACGACACAGCTTCATCGCATACTTCAAAAAAACCACACCTTGAAGACGAGACTTGGAATGACCATCATTCTAAAATCAGAAATACCTGTAAAAAGACCTGACACTAGTTCCATGGACTTTTTTCGGTTTCAGATTTCTCAAAAAAAGGCTTCATTTGCGAAGATCGAGAATCATGGCTGGAGTTTGGAAAATACTACAACAGGAATCTAATAATGTTTCCCAGGAAATGGTTCAAAATGTTTACGAGTTATGGAAACGGCGCTTATTTTTAGTTAAAGAATCGTATGGACAGCGCATTGAGCACACAAAAAAAATTCACCGACGAAATTTGCTCGTGTAGGATTTTTTTTTGTCTGGCCAAATAAAGCAAAAATAACCCTCTGTAATGGCAACTTTGCTGCCATTGTTTGAATGTCACATCTATACTTTGTATAATTTATCGAAATTATATATCATTCACTTTACTCTTTAAGGCAATAGGGATAGAAGATAGAACAGAACTAACAATTAAGCAAAAGTTGCAGATTTTAGCAAACTTAGACAACAAAGTGAGTTTAGGCTATACGTATATGTAATTTTGAACACTCNAAAAGTTGCAGATTTTAGCAAACTTAGACAACAAAGTGAGTTTAGGCTATACGTATATGTAATTTTGAACACTCGCTTTGTCATAGTAAAATTAACAGGTAAAGCCAAGATTCACAAATCCTTTCTTTGTCACCAAAGACTGTGTTAAACACCAAAACTAATAAAGTTACCTGTATAGCTTTCTGTCACCTTCGCTTTATAACCACCAAAAATTTGGGCTTCCTTTGGGGTGACATNAGCTTTCTGTCACCTTCGCTTTATAACCACCAAAAATTTGGGCTTCCTTGGGCGTGACATTAAACGAATTCCACTGTAATTGGATTTATACAAGTTTTTATTCTAAAATTCAGTTCCATTTTCACTTTACTATGTAACTGCTATCCTTGTAGCATTCTACCGACTGGTTTGCATGATTAAATTGCAAGAGGAAGTTGTATAGCACATAAATAATAAAGATGGTTGGTGCCAAATTGAAGAGACAAAAAAGGATGTTGAACGCGTATTTTAAATAAATTATTTGCTATCATCGTTGCGAATAGCTTGTTATATCCAAGTACATGTTAATATCCGTCACTANTTTTAAATAAATTATTTGCTATCATCGTTGCGAATAGCTTGTTATATCCAAGTACATGTTAATATCCGTCACTATAGGTCACCCTTGACCTCTGGGGTGTGTACCAAACGAAAATTTAAGCATTTATATTCGATTCTGTCGTTTCAGAACTAAAAAAAAACTCATTCCAGAGATATTTAATTTTGAAATAAACCATTATTTCTCGATAAGGAACAATGCATTGGAGAATGTGTGTACAGTTGAGTAACCGCGCACAATTTTCAAAGCAGAAAGATGGAATTTTTTAGATGAATGCAATAATGGTACATGGGTTACGAAAGTTTATTTTCAACATTAGCTTAAGTATTAATACATTTCGATGTTTATTTGAAAATAAGCTCAGTTCATAATTAATTAACAAAGAATTTCTTAACACATCGGGTCAAAATACTCGGTTGTAGCAGCCGGTGTTTGATTATTATTAAAAAATAATTTTTGAATTGTGACATATAATCCACCAACCTGTATAATTAATGATAAAAATCCATTCCGTTTTCCAAAGTTTGAAGTGCTTCTATTCCGTGAAGTGAGGCACAGGAAACCAAACATAATATTGAAATAAAGGCAATAACAATGTGTATCTTGGATCTCTGATTAATGAACAATATNAAAAGTTGCAGATTTTAGCAAACTTAGACAACAAAGTGAGTTTAGGCTATACGTATATGTAATTTTGAACACTCACTTTGTCATAGTAAAATTAACAGGTAAATCCAAGATTCACAAATCCTTTCTTTGTCACCAAAGACTGTGTTAAACACCAAAACTAATAAAGTTACCTGTATAGCTTTCTGTCACCTTCGCTTTATAACCACCAAAAATTTGGGCTTCCTTTGGCGTGACATTAAACGAATTCCACTGTAATTGGATTTATACAAGTTTTTATTCTAAAATTCAGTTCCATTTTCACTTTACTATGTAACTGCTATCCTTGTAGCATTCTACCGACTGGTTTGCATGATTAAATTGCAAGAGGAAGTTGTATAGCACATAAATAATAAAGATGGTTGGTGCCAAATTGAAGAGACAAAAAAGGATGTTGAACGCGTATTTTAAATAAATTATTTGCTATCATCGTTGCGAATAGCTTGTTATATCCAAGTACATGTTAATATCCGTCACTAGAGGTCACCCTTGACCTCTGGGGTGTGTACCAAACGAAAATTTAAGCATTTACATTCGATTCTGTCGTTTCAGAACTAAAAAAAAACTCTCATTCCAGAGATATTTAATTTTGAAATAAATCATTATTTCTCGATAAGGAACAATGCATTGGAGAATGTGTGTACAGTTGAGTAACCGCGCACAATTTTCAAAGCAGAAAGATGGAATTTTTTAGATGAATGCAATAATGGTACATGGGTTACGAAAGTTTATTTTCAACATTAGCTTAAGTATTAATACATTTCGATGTTTATTTGAAAATAAGCTCAGTTCATAATTAATTAACAAAGAATTTCTTAACACATCGGGTCAAAATACTCGGTTGTAGCAGCCGGTGTTTGATTATTATTAAAAAATAATTTTTGAATTGTGACATATAATCCACCAACCTGTATAATTAATGATAAAAATCCATACCGTTTTCCAAAGTTTGAAGTGCCTCTATTCCGTGAAGTGAGGCAGAGGAAACCAAACATAATATTGAAATAAAGGCAATAACAATGTGTATCTTGGATCTCTGATTAATGAACAATATNGAGGAAACCAAACATAATATTGAAATAAAGGCAATAACAATGTGTATCTTGGATCTCTGATTAATGAACAATATAGCATATGTAAGCTAATCATAATTACTTGTCTAAATTTTGAAGCAGTAAGCACTTGTAAACTAAATAAATGACATGCAAAGAGACGATAGGAACAAGATTATATCATACGCATATCATGAAGGTATAACCCATCTTCGTGTATTTTTCATAATAAATATATCCGGATCAAAAAGATTAATTTGAGTCCTCCAGCAAATAAATAAGAATCAAGTTTTGAACATGCTGATGAGTAATGTATATTAATTATTCTGCAGACGGACTTATCGTAGAGGTTACCTTTAATGGTATATTTTTCAAAATTAAATATCTCTAGAATGAGAGAGTTTTTTTTAGTTCTGCAACGACAAAATCGAAGATAAATGCTTAAATTTTCGTTTGGTACACACCCCAGAGGTCAAGGGTAACCAGGTCACGAGCGCAATTACACTGAAATACCATATGTTTAAAGATGGTTCAGGATTTAAAACCATGGTATGACGTCACTACCATGGTTTATTAATTGGCTACAAGGGTTTATTAACAATGGTACCTACCACTATTATTTAATAGTCTACAATGTGTTTAAACTCCTGTCTACCCTATTGTGTGTGGTTCGCATTACTTGAAACTGGCAGATATACAGCCCACTTTTCTTGGTCGTAAGCTTTTATAAATTAATTATATAGGACCCTAGATAAGATTTTTTACTTTTAAGAAAGGNACTTTTCTTGGTCGTAAGCTTTTATAAATTAATTATATAGGACCCTAGATAAGATTTTTTACTTTTAAGAAAGGCTCTATTACTTTTGCATTAATGGTTGCTGTAGTAAGTTTTTATTTTTCAATTTCCTCAATGTGATAATATTTGATAAATATTTACGACAAACTTCTGTCAAACTGATTTTGAAATTAAATGTATAATTTAAAATATGTTACGCAAAACCAACTTGAACTACCACAAACTTTGTAATTACATTATCCAAGTATTTTCAATTGTTCTGTTCATAGTTCTTAAAATGGACATTCTGGGTGGAGTTCGGCACTGCAATATGAAGAAAAATTTAAATATTATTACATGAGTTTGATTTTGAAATTAAATTTGTATACCCTGGAAACGTTGCGGGTTTAAAAGTCCTTCCAGAATTTCCTTGATCCAATGCTTCCAGTTCCTTCAGATCAGTATCACTCAACGTAAAGTCAAAAACCTGAATAATAATCAAAACTAAGATGAAACTTTTTCTAACTTTTTCTAAATAATAAGGGGCATCCTGAATAAACTCTCTTTGTTATAAAGAGTAAAGTTGCACTTGCTGACCAGCTTAATAACATGAGTTTAATTCAGAGAATTTGAGAGACCATGCACCGGTCCTAGTAGTTACTTCTAACCCTTTGCTGGAAATGGATTTTATGTGTTTATCGTTTCTGGGATTTTGATTTTGAAAAAAAAATATTTTTTTTTGGGAAACTGTTAACAGTTTCAGAAAAAGCATGCAGAACTAAGATATGATTCAGAAAAAAATCAAGCATCTACGATCATTGGAAAGTAGGTTGTACTTTTTTTAAATAAAATTTTTCAGATATTATTTTGAGACGATGTTCTAAGAGTTTCACGTTTCAAAATCACATCCAAAAATTTCAATTTTCAAAAAATCATAACATCAGTTCCAGTGATCGCAGAGCCATGATTTCTTTCAAATCACATCTTACTTTTGCATTATTTTTCTGAAACTATTAATAATTTTTCAAAAAAAACATTTTTGTTTTCTAAATCAAAATCCCAGAAGCCATAAACCCACCTCTTTCTCTAGCAAAGGGCAATGGGTTAAAAACCAAATACCCATGTGTCTATGGTTCCTGGGACCAGTGGATATTTACGTTATCCGTTACGCTCGCACATTTAACATATGGATAATCGGATAAATTTAAAAAATTTTAAATTTATAATTCAAAATTCTTACATTAAAATTTTCACGCAGATGCTCTGGGTTGATACTTTTTGGAATAGCAACAAGACCATGCTGAATTAGAAATTTGATTAGGATTTGACTAGGAGTTTTTCCATGTCTCGTCGCAATGGCTTCCACAACTGGATCCTTCTGCAGAATCGGAAGTACAGCAGGGCTGGAAAAATTGTAACGAAACGTAAATTTCGCTATATTTGTACAAAATGAGACTTTATAGTTANGAGCTGGAAAAATTGTAACGAAACGTAAATTTCGCTATATTTGTACAAAATGAGACTTTATAGCTAGGAACATACTGAGAATTCTATGCTATGGAAACATCACCAATACACATACTGACACCTTTGCATATCTTAAANCTAGGAACATACTGAGAATTCTATGCTATGGAAACATCACCAATACACATACTGACACCTTTGCATATCTTAAAATGTTGGTGTCTACGAGATGTATACTTTAGCATAATAAGAAAATAAAAATTCTTTGTGTATGCACAAAGTACTAGATTACTTACGTCTTTGGTNAGCATAATAAGAAAATAAAAATTCTTTGTGTATGCACAAAGTACTAGATTACTTACGTCTTTGGTTTAAACTTATCGTCCCTGTTGGGACTACCAAGTGGTGCATAGGCGGTAAATGTGATCCCATGTTTCTTACAAGCCTCTCTCAACTCTTTTTGTTGGAAGTAGATGTGTGCCTCAACTTGAAGGTTTGCGGGAAGGATTTCTGCGGACTTTACGATTCTTTCAATTTGAGTTGAATTGAAGTTTGAAACACCAATAGCTTTAGCTCTTCCTGCCTTCACTTGGGCTTCCATNTTTTCAATTTGAGTTGAATTGAAGTTTGAAACACCAATAGCTTTAGCTCTTCCTGCCTTCACTTGGGCTTCCATGGCGCCCCAAACCTTTACGTGATCTGTCGTCAAATCTATAGCTAGTTTCCCATCCTCAAAAGGAAACAAAGTTTGGTCATCTTTGTATTTCGATCCGATTGCATGATGGATGAGGTAGAGGTCTACATAGTCCAATTTCAAAGCTTCTAGAGATTTTCGGAGAAAATGTTCCACTCGGCTAGCGTCAATTCCAATTGTAGGAAGCTATAACAAAAATTCAGAAACTTCATAGTATCGTTTCACTTAATTGCTAATTTTTATATTTTTTGGATCGAAGTAACAATTCTACTAAATATACATCATAACGTATATATACTTGCCTTATTATCACTGAATCCTTATCAACCGCTAGGCCAAAAATATTAGCTAAAACAATTATTGCATGGTTCAAATATCTGACAATGCTTATCACATTCCTTGTATATGCATCATAGTTTGTGTGTGAAATTAAACGTATTCATATTTAACGCATTAATTAGTCATGTTGAGTAGCCAGTCTGGTACAAAGTGACAAAAAAATAATACAGAAAATATGGCCTGTAAATGTGTCAATTTTTCTTTTTCTTGTTTCTTTACAATAAAAACTAATAACATCAAAGTGAAGGTTATAAGAGTACAAACATAAGTGTTTAGGGTTCATTCTGAATTTAAACTAATACCTTTAGTAATATTATACTACTAAATATGTAGCGTTACTTGAGTAGTAATCACATCATTACAATGAACAATACAGAATTGAATTACTCACTCAATGTATCATTCTGCTACATTCACTACTCTCGGCCTCATTTATAAAATCATACTGGATATTATCTAATATTATGTAAAATAGTTTTTTTTACCTTTGTAGTAATGAATAGTTCTTCCCGGGTAACTTTTCCAGAAGCAATCCATCCACTGATGATGTCACCAATTATAGCTTCATTTTTATATATGTAGGCAGTATCGAAATGGCGATATCCCGCATCAAACGCTACATTCAATGCAATTTCAACTTCTTCTTTCTTCTCATTCTAAGAATTTGANTGGCGATATCCCGCATCAAACGCTACATTCAATGCAATTTCAACTTCTTCTTTCTTCTCATTCTAAGAATTTGATAATATAGATTATAAAACTACTCAATAGAAGTACATTGTATATAATTGGATATTTCTAATAAAATTATGTTGATTTAATTTAGTAAAATTTTTACCAGCCAAGTTCCCAAACCAACATTTGGCATCTTCTGTCCATTAGACAATACTACAAAATTTTCGCCGGACATTTTAGTGGGAAGTTGAAACAAAAAATTTGATCTTTAGACTAATTTGATGCTAGTTGTATTGATTTGGAAATGCATTTGTATCACAACTATTTATAGGACCTTGGCTGGACAATTTGTCTACTTATTATAATATAGTTGATATGTGCATGTGACAGTGTGATATTGCCGATATTTAGTTAGCGGTTGTCAAATGAGCGGTAGTGTTATAGTGATAACTAGTCACAAGGGCGATGCTCGTGCTTGAATATATTGAGATGTTGATTGAACTGTGTTCTACCTACGTAAATGTTTTTAAATTAATGTTTTCTCTTAATCATCCTTACTAGTTAGTTATGCTTACGTAATGCAGTTTATGCTTAATAGGTAATCTGTTGACAAATGTATAGTATAAGTGATGATTTGCTATATTATTTTATCAGTCATATGATGTCACTGTAGAGAATTTATAGACTTCAGCCGTTTTATTAATTGCTGGTTGAGATTAAATAAGCATTTTCTAAATCGTTTGATCATGCACATATGAGTTATTATACTTGAGTGCAAGCAAAATTTGTAAAGTTGAATAAAATAGCTTAACTCTTAAGACTGATTAGTACCTGAAAGTGCAAAAGAGATAGACAAGCTTTGAGTAAGGTATGTTTTAGGGAAGAATTCATTAGTTATGATCTTGCCCAATGGATTATAGTATTAATGTGATGATATAATCGTTTATTCAGTAACCACCACTGCTGCATTTGAACCAAATATACAATGATAAAGGATTTTAAGAAGACCTATTCGTTTTGTTGTATATTAGACTGATTAATTACTGAGGACTCATATTTTTCATATTTCACAATATTGCTATTGTTATTGAAGATGAAATACTTCAAGCTTTCCTTAATTAGTGAATCACTCCGGTGCATTTTGAACTTCCGGAATATTATTTTGAAATTAACACTTGACATTCATAAGAATACTTGTGAAATCTTACTTTAATTCTATTATATCAAAACAGAAAAACTGGACAGAGTACAGAAATTATAACTCCATGGCCAGATGGTGCAAGTATTTGAAAAATATTTGTTGAGGACATGTGAAATAAAAATATCATAAATTTAAGCCTTCATTTTAAATTTTTATATTAGGTACTGGTTTTGTTATTTTGAAAGCAACCACTTCACCAGCAAACATTTACCGTAACCGTGTAATTCAATTTTAAGATAGATAAATAAAACGTTGAAAACAAAGGCAACAAATTAGTGTCGATGAAGACAATTCCTTATTACAGTGAGTGTCTCCTGTGCATTACCACTGATTGTGTAATGATGAATACTTGACATGATAGAAGTAAGTGGAATAGGTCAAGTTTTGTCGTCAATGATGTTGCAGCTCAATTTTATTATTTGTGGCGTGTTTCTGTTTTCTTCACCGAAGATAGAGCGTACGCATAGGCGGGAAATGTCTTCGTATTACAATGAAATTTGTCGTATGTATAGTAAAAAATCTGACAGCAATTTTACTATGACCATAATTGAGTGTGACTAATATGTAAGCACCGGATTTTGACATATATGCATATTTTTTTTACTTATTCTGATTCATCTCAAAGGTCGAATCTTCTCCGAGTTTGACCTTTCTAGAATTTGATACCACATATTTTTTTACATATTTTCAGCTTTTGGAACATATTTGCATATTTTTGATTTATTGCACATACTCCATATAAATATTTCTTTCATACCAAATAATTTTTAAGATTTTGACGATGTTAGGACATACTTAAAAAATTAAACGTGACAACTAGACCAACTCAAAAACTGGTTGCGTTCTAATGAATCGGTACTCTTTAGATGTGGATAGGTTGAAATTGTGAATACGATATTCATAATTTAATTTAGTAGTCTGCGAAGCTTATTAGACTATTATTATTTTATATGGAAATTACTTTTGGCCTATGGGCCTTACCCGGAAACATCCACGTCTAATAGTTTCCNAATTTTACTATGACCATAATTGAGTGTGACTAATATGTAAGCACCGGATTTTGACATATATGCATATTTTTTTTGCTTATTCTGATTCATCTCAAAGGTCGAATCTTCTCCGAGTTTGACCTTTCTAGAATTTGATACCACATATTTTTTTTACATATTTTCAGCTTTTGGAACATATTTGCATATTTTTGATTTATTGCACATACTCCATATAAATATTTCTTTCATAGCAAATAATTTTTAAGATTTTGACGATGTTAGAAGATACTTAAAAAATTAAACGTGACAACTAGACCAACTCAAAAACTGGTTGCGTTCTAATGAATCGGTACTCTTTAGATGTGGATAGGTTGAAATTGTGAATACGATATTCATAATTTAATTTAGTAGTCTGCGAAGGTTATTATACTATTATTATTATTTTATATGGAAATTACTTTTGGCCTATGGGCCTTACCCGGAAACATCCACGTCTAATAGTTTCCNTTATTATTATTTTATATGGAAATTACTTTTGGCCTATGGGCCTTACCCGGAAACATCCACGTCTAATAGTTTCCTAAATTTGTTTTCGTAAAGGAAAGTGTTTATTTGGGAAAAATTTTTTTTTCAAAAGAAAGTTGAAAAGTAGACAAAAATTCAAAAACACTTAGCACTGGACCAAAACAATAAATTTTATAATTTATTCGAAAGCGAATTATCGAATACAATTCTGAAACTGAGGAGACTCACTGTAGTGAAAGATTATTGTCGTAAAGAGACTTCCGTACGTCTAATAATGTTTCGAACTGTATTTTGTTACAAAAAATGAAACAATTATGTTCTGTAGTAAATTCTGATAGTTTGACAAAAAAGAATGATATTTTTGTGCCAAAAGTTCAAATTTTAAGTACATATTTTGGTGCATATTTCAAGGATTTGGTGACATATTTATGTACATAAATCGGCATTTTTTAACGACATAAAATTTGGACTTTGCTAATATGTTATGTAGAGTTTGTGATTTATGCTTGTGGAATGTTATAAATTTTGCAGTAGGAGTTGACAATTTGGTACGAAAATCGGTGAAAATGTTCTAACATTATGAGGGGAAAATCCATAAAAATTACAAAAATATAAGTAAATAGATTTAAAAGTCACTCTTACATCTATGATCATTCATACAGGGACTGGGTATGTAGATCTTAGATTCATCAACCACGCTCTAATACCTTTGGAACAAAACTTTGATTTCATTTTTCGGATGGAACCAATTTTTCTCTCTAATGCGACTATAACGAATCGTAGTAAATTTAATTTTGCTTCAAAAAATTTAAGAAATATTTTATTCTAAATGCAGGAGGCATTGAATTAAAACTGTACATCCATACAGCTTCACATAAAACTGTTAAAAATAGTTATACATAAGGGCAAATCAATCTGCCGCTTTTGTGATTTTGAAATTTTGAACTTTTGAAGTTTGCAAAGGGTTTATCAAACTTAAAATGAAACGAGCTCTGTGATTGGCTGTTGAGCTTCAAAAGAGATTTTGAAGTTTCACATGAGAAAAGGCTTTAGCAAGTCATTTGAAATTCTTGATTTTTATTTTTAACTTTTATTTTTTTAATAAGCTTCAAGTCTTAATTAATTAACGTTAATTTGGAACTTGTACGTATTTAAGTAATTCTAGCTATACATTAGTCACTAATGTATAGCTAGAATTACTTAATTACATGATTAGTTAGTAATCAGTTGTAGTGACATGCTACCAGTAAAGTCAATCAAGATGAAAAGGAAATCTGAAGATCAACCGGATGGACAGCAAACAAAACTTCAAAGGTCAACAAGAAAATGGACTACAGAGGAGAAGAATGCAATACTAAATTTCTTAACTAACCATACGTTAAATGGAGGAGGCTTTGAGGTAAGATTTTTATTCTATGTTAAATTTTAATCTTATTACCCAAAATTGCTTAATTGTTTTATTACAGAAACCAACAGCTGATGTGTTTTTTACTAAAATGCTAGAAACTTTGCAGATGAATGATTGTACAACCAATAAGTTGAAGTTTAAAGTAATCCATATGAAAAAAATATACTTACAAACAATTACAAACAATTGTGAAAGTTTTTTTTGCAAATTGAAATCAATCAATTTGAACTTTGCAAAGTTCAAAACTGGACTGCGCATGCTCCAAAATTTCAAAAGTTCAAAATTTCAAAATTTCAAAAGCCACTTTGATTTGCCCTATAGTCTATTTGCAACCTCCCCAGAAACAACAATTATCACTATAGGATTTCACCAATTTTTGATTTTTGTGTAGGGAAAAAATGTTCAACATTGCATCAATCAAAAGGTTATTGACTTTTTGGTTGGAATGTGTTTAGACCACTGTCAAACCTTTTGGACATCAGTTTAACTATTTGGATGAATTTGATTTTCTCTAGATGTCAGTATTTTTTCAAAAAATCTAGAAAGCGTAATTTGGTTCAGTCTATGAATCAAAAATTTCTCAAAATACTTTTANACTATTTGGATGAATTTGATTTTCTCTAGATGTAGTATTTTTTCAAAAAATCTAGAAAGCGTAATTTGGTTCAGTCTATGAATCAAAAATTTCTCAAAATACTTTTAAAATAAATTATATAAAAAAGTCATGGAAATCCCATCATAGTAGTTGGTGATTTTGATTTTTTTAAATCCATTCATTTGGGGAGGTTTCAAATAGACTCACGGTGTACAGTTAGTATCGTGCATAATAAAAGTAAACCATAACATTTATTCAAATAAAGTCTAACGGAAGATGGCTTCTACGTTTATTACTTTTAAGAATACTAATAAATGAATGAATTGTCAAAGTCAATTTTTAATTTTTGAGTTTCTTCTTCTGTTGATACTTGGTCACTGATTATAACAAACTTTTGACTCAATAATTTTGAAATTAAATATAANAAATTATATAAAAAAGTCATGGAAATCCCATCATAGTAGTTGGTGATTTTGATTTTTTTAAATCCATTCATTTGGGGAGGTTTCAAATAGACTCACTGTGTACAGTTAGTATCGTGCATAATAAAAGTAAACCATAACATTTATTCAAATAAAGTCTAACGGAAGATGGCTTCTACGTTTATTACTTTTAAGAATACTAATAAATGAATGAATTGTCAAAGTCAATTTTTAATTTTTGAGTTTCTTCTTCTGTTGATACTTGGTCACTGATTATAACAAACTTTTGACTCAATAATTTTGAAATTAAATATAACTAGAAATGTTTCTCAAACAACTACTCAAAGTGAAACTTCAAAAACAAACCTATTATCACAAAATTTCTCCAAGGTTTTTAAATAGTTTCGTTCATACTACTTAATATGGGCATTCTGGATGCAATTCGGCACTGAAATAGAAAATATATTTTTTGAAAATATCTTTCCCTGGATTTCATTTGAAATTAAATTTGCATACCCTGGATAACTTGCAGGTGTAAACGTCCTCCCAGAATTCCCTTGATCCAAACTTTCTAGTTCCTTCATTTCATCACCATTCAAAGTAAAGTCAAAAATCTATTTAAAAAAAAAACAAATAACAAGTAATGAATCACTCTTTTAAAAAATAAANACAAATAACAAATAATGAATCACTCTTTTAAAAAATAAATAAATAAATAACACAAAATTAACAAAAATTTAAATTTTTTGCATGATGTGTAAGGTAATGTTTCCTTACGTTCGAATTTTCGCGCAGACGTGCAGCATTTGTACTTTTTGGAATGACAACAAGGTCATTCTGAACTAAAAATTTGAGTAGGATTTGACTAGGAGATTTCCCATGCTTCTTTGCAATGGCCTGAACTACTGGAATTTTTAGGAGTTCCGGAAATACAATGGGGCTACCCAAATGACAAAAACATATATCAATGTACAAACAGGTTCTCAGGTTTGATTAGACGCATAAAAAGCGTTTGCATAATGTGAAAATTATTACTTTTAGATAGGTGTAAAGATGTAGTAGGTACATACCTATTTGTGTTGTGAATTTGTTTCCTGTTGGGACTGCCAAGTGGTGCATAGGCGGTAAATGTAATCCCATGTTTCCTACAAATCTCTCTCAACTCTTTTTGTTGTAAGTAGACGTGTCCTTCAACTTGAAGGTTTGCAGGAAGAATTTCTGCAGAATTTACAATTCTTTCAATTTGGGTTGAATTAAAGTTTGAAATTCCAATAGCCTTAGTTCTTCCCGCCTTCACTTGGGATTCCATGGCGTTCCAAATTTTTACATGATCCGTGTTCAGTTCTAGATCTAATTTTCCACCAACGACAGGAATAATGTTCTCATCGTTTGTGTATTTTAACCCGATTGCATGATGGATAAGGTAGAGGTCAACATAGTCTAATTTCAAAGCTGTTAAAGATTTTAGAAGAAAATGCTCAACACNTCAATTTGGGTTGAATTAAAGTTTGAAATTCCAATAGCCTTAGTTCTTCCCGCCTTCACTTGGGATTCCATGGCCTTCCAAATTTTTACATGATCCGTGTTCAGTTCTAGATCTAATTTTCCATCAACGACAGGAAAAATGTTCTCATCGTTTGTGTATTTTAACCCGATTGCCTG
Organism: Holacanthella duospinosa; assembly: GCA_002738285.1. Lineage (NCBI taxonomy): Eukaryota > Metazoa > Arthropoda > Collembola > Poduromorpha > Neanuridae > Holacanthella > Holacanthella duospinosa. The sequence continues at coordinate 63,635 of NIPM01000399.1, read as the reverse complement.
ATGGATAAGGTAGAGGTCAACATAGTCTAATTTCAAAGCTGTTAAAGATTTTAGAAGAAAATGCTCAACACGGCTAGGGTCCATTCCAATTGGCGGAAGCTATANCGGCTAGGGTCCATTCCAATTGGCGGAAGCTATAACAACAATTCAGAAACTTCATAGATTTATTTCAATTACAAAGAACAATTTTTTTAATGTGACGACATTACAATTCATAGACTTTATAGCAATTTCATTTCATTTTTCATCCTCACTTTATTTCGATTTAAAGCCATATACTTAACTTTCGTTATCAACTTTAACCACTCGTTCACGTCAATGAGCGTGACATTGTTATACTGCTCATGGCTTCATCCATAAAACAATTGAAGGTATTTTTTAATATTATGTATCTCTAATTCCTTACCTTTGTAGTAATGAAAAGTTCTTCCCGGGTAATTTTTCCGGTAGTTAGCCATGTGTTGATGATGTCACCAATTACAGTTTCATTTTGATACATGTAAGCAGTATCGAAATGTCGATATCCTGCATCAAATGCAGCATTCAGTGCATTTTCCATTTCTTCTCTATTCTGAGCCTTATAATTTAAGAACATAAATAATAAGCTAATCATTACAATTATATACAATATATCTCGAATAAGAAAAATACTTTTGTTAATTTAATGATATCTTACCTGCCAAGTACCTAAGCCTAAAATAGGCATCTTTTGTCCANGAAAAATACTTTTGTTAATTTAATGATATCTTACCTGCCAAGTACCTAAGCCTAAAATAGGCATCTTTTGTCCACTAGAAAATTGCACGTACATTTTTTCGGACATTTTTATGGAAAGCACTAAAAAATTAAATTCTTTTACGATCAGAAATTCGCTAACTCAACACAATTTGAGATACAAGTTGTACTGATTCNGAAAAATACTTTTGTTAATTTAATGATATCTTACCTGCCAAGTACCTAAGCCTAAAATAGGCATCTTTTGTCCATTAGAAAATTGCACGTACATTTTTTCGGACATTTTTATGGAAAGGAGTAAAAAATTAAATTCTTTTACGATCAGAAATTCGCTAACTCAACACAATTTGAGATACAAGTTGTACTGATTCGAAAATCCAATATATCACAACTATTTATAAGACCATCATTTAAATTTCTCTGTAAGTATTACAACATTGTTGACAAGCAATGTGACAGTCAATTTTTATTGAACATCGGCATTTACTTGGAAGTTGTTGAATGAACTGTATGGAGGGATATATGTATCAAAATTATTTAAATAGAAAATAATTAAAAACATTTTCTTTAATTAAAATTTTATTATAAATGAGTGTAAAAAAGTTTTTATTATAAAATAATTTAATAAAAATGTTTTTATAATAAAATAATTTAATAAAAAAAATGTTTTTTTAATTAAAAAAAATTAATAATAATAAAATTTAATAATAATAAATTTAATAAAAAAAATTGAATAATAAAAAAAATTTAAGAATAAAAATTTTTTAATAATAAAATTTTTTTAATAATAATAAAATTTTAATAATAGAAAAATTTTAACAATAAAAACATTTTAATAATAAAAAAATTTTAATAATAAAAAATTTTTAATAATATAAAAACTTTAATAATAGAAAAATTTAAACAATAAAAAAATTTTTATATTAAAAAAATTTTTATATTAAAAAAATTGTTTTGTTGTTGAAGTGTTTATATTGTCATAAAATTTTTATTCTCAGACAATTGTCAGTGAGTATCAGTGATGGGCATGAGAGCGACCAGTTAAGTTAAGTTGAGGCTTTTAAAATTTTCAAAATCTCCCAGTTAAGTTAAATCCAGTTATTGAAAATTGAAAAAAAAATCCAGTCCAGTTAATTTCAGTTTTTCACTTTTTCTGAAGCCCAACCAGTTAAGTTAAGTTTTTCATATTTGTACAAGTTAACCAGTTAAGTACAGTACAAAAACCAGTTAAGTTAAGTACAGTACAAAAGCCAGTTAAGTTCAAAACAAAAACCAGTTAAGTACAGCACAAAAACTAGCTTTGTGTCATTGTCAATAAATTTAATTTAAAATAAATAATTTCTTTTAAATAAAATTTATTGATTTATGATTAAGCGGTTTATACACGAGGAATTAGGGTAGAAGAACCCCATTATCTTCTAACTTCCTATAAAATCAAGAGTTAATGGATGTTGATTCCGTTTCTGAAATTTACTCAGGGGTTTTCCCTTTTCTCATCCAGCCAGACGTTTTCTATCCAATTTCATTTCGACCCACTAAAATTTCGCTGAACTACAAGTTAACTGGTTAACTTGTATTTCAAAACCCATCCAGTTAAGTCCAGTCCAGTTCATGATTTTTCAAAAACCCAACCAGTTAACTTAAGTTAAGTTTTACAGTTTTTCAAATTCCAACCAGTTAAGTTCAGTTCAGTTTTTCAAACTTTTGAAAACCCATGCAGTTAAGTTAAGTTCAGTCTAGTTAACTGGAATAACTGGACTTAACTGGACTGGGTGCCCATCACTGGTGAGTATTAAACTTTGTGATAATAAAAACTTTGTGAAAATAAAACGACCTTCCAGTGTGGCAAGTAAGAGGCCGGTGAAGAGAGGTCTCCCAACATTTTACTGCTTTAATCGATCGCAGATTTATTTCTTATTTTTAAATATAATTTAAAAATATATTATATTTTTATATATAATTTAAAAATATATTATATTTTTATATATAATTTATAATGTCATATAATATATAGGCATATAATTTCTTAAAATTTTCAAGAGTATTGTTAAAGTACAATCGCATGTAGGGCCCTTTCTGCGTACGTACATGTGGTTCCAGGGAAATACTAAATTTATTCGCTGGATTAATTGGCCCAGCAAATTTTTGTTTTGAAAATTGCACAAATCTTTTAAAAATAACCTTTATCAATTATTCAGTATGCAAGCATATTTGATTCTGGGAAAATACCAAAATTTATGTATTAATTTGGGCCGGAATTTTTTTTCGAGTATCTCAAATAAAATTTCATAAATAAACACATCACTTACCCAATGTTTAAACATTCTGTAATTAAACAAATTTTTTTTATTACAATTTTATTATTATTAAAAAAAAATTTTTATTACAATTTTATTATTATTAAAAAAATTTTTTATTACAATTTTATTATTATTAAAAAATTCTTAAATAAGTGATTAAATTTTTTTATTGTGAAAATTTTTCTATTATTAAAATTTTTTTATTAAAAAATTTTTATTATTAAAATTTCTTTTTATTAAATTTTTTATTATTAAATTTTTTATCATTAATTTTTTCTGTTAAATTTTTATTATTAATTTTTTTTAATTAAAAAAACATTTTATTATTAAATTTTTTTAATTAAAAAAACATTTTATTATTAAATTTTTTTTAATTAAAAAAACATTTTATTATTAATTTTTTTTAATTAGAAAAACATTTTATTAAATTGTTTTATTATAAAAAAATTTTATACTAATTTATATTAAAATTTTAATTTAAAAAATGTTTTTAATTATTTTCTATTTTAGTAATTTTGATACATATATCCCTCCATTGTATGTAGAATTGTAGCACCGTGGTGATAAAAAGTGCCAAGATTGATACTCGTGGTTGAGTGTTTTGAGGAAATTGATTCCAAATGTTATTCTTTAATCAATTGTTCTGAAATGATTGTATCCTGCTAATCATTCTGACTACTTTATGTTTAAAACTTTGAACTTTTGAATATTGTATGATTGATATGTATTTTTATTTTTATTGTATGACTGATATGTATTTTTATTTTTATTGTATGACTGATTTGTTTCAGAGTTATGCTTATACCAAACTTCGGAATTGGAGATACCAATTTCAATTTTCGGAATCGGCATTGAAAATTGGAATTGGACGGTGCTACAATACTTCAGAATTTGAAACGGCGAATTCTGACATGTAAAAGCCAAAGTTCTCGCCGATTTTCGCATTTCCCTACCATACTTTGGAATTGGAGAATCAGAATCCAATTCTCAAACTAGAAAGTATCATTTTCCCAACTCCACAAAATACTTACGCGGGATGTAAAAAATTTAAAATAAAATTTGACCTTTTTTCCTTGCTTTTTCTCAAGTTTTTTATTAGGAGTAAAAAATGAATGAAAAAAAAATAGCAAACAGAAATTGATACGGATAAGCAGGATGGGAAAAGACATGTTGAGGTTCTTTGGCTTCTCCATCCAACAACAATGTGTCTATTGTGGACGAGGACAGATTATTTGTAATCTGTAAATTTAAAATGATGAAGTGGGATCCAGAAACAATCTTTGTTTAGGTAGAATCGGGCCAAAGTGTGCTTCCTTTGGCGCTGTTCTACAATATGTTGTTACTTACGTAGAGACGAGTCAAACCCATGTCCATCGCAGCAATTTGACACTTCACTAATAATTAGTGAAGTGTCAATGGTTGAAATTAAATACTTTCGGCAGTAGACAAATCAACAAAAAAATAAAAACTTAATTTGAAATAATTTAATTTTTTATTTGTTCAAATTTATTAATTAATTCGCGGTTAATGTAACCTTTTGGTTTGATGGGGCAAGTTGAAGCAGAATTCAGCATTGGAATTGGCTTTTTTCAAATTTTTGAAAAAAATCCAATTCCGAAAGTAGGTGGGAAAAGTAGGAAAACCCAATCCCGAAAGGGTCAATTCCAAAGTATGGTAGTCAAATTCTGAAACTTCGGCATTTGGCATTCTCAAATGCCAATTCCAATTCTCTCGCCGCGGGATAAAGTATGATAGTTCCAATTCCGAAAAACCGCACGTAGGAATTGGAATTTGGAAATCCAATTCCAAAATCCAATTCTAATTCGGAAGGATGGTAGCAAAAAACACGAACAATTCCGAAAATTTTCGGAATTGGAACCCCCAATTCCGAAGTTTGGTATAAGCATTAAATTAAGAAAGTTTACTTGATTTTTTCTTGGAACGTTATGTATAGCAGCCAAATTCATAATTAATAAAACGTAAATAGGAAAGAAATACTAGCCATTACATTTAACACGAAGATGTATTAAGCCGAATATGCAGTCAATACAAAAAGTTTTGTTTTGCACAAATTTACATCCACTAACACGTGTGGTTTTCTCCGCATTTAACAATATTTCTCGCAATCGGAAAAATATTTTCACAGAAATTAAAAATATTAAAATTGCAATCTTTTTCGAATTTTCATATTAAGTAATCTAATCGAAAATAATGTAATTTATTTTTGGTTAATTAACTTACCTTAACTTTAGTAGTCGTATTCAATATCTCGAGTCTAACCGCTGATATTGTGTTCATTTGATTTGTTCAAGTGAAGTAAAATTACACGGAATTATCAAATAATTCTAAAAATAATCATTAAAAATTAAACTATCAAAGTGAGAAGTGTTAGCAGTCAATCGAATAAAAATTCTTTGAATCGATGAGTTTCCGTTAAAGTAGAAAAAGTTTTGCGGCGCAATTGTCTCAAGAGAATTTAAGCTGGCAGGAGTGGGATTGGAAATGAGAATAGAGGATTTTTTTTTGCATTTGCTTTTTTAGCAATACTTTCTCCATCGTCTGCTAAATTCAGCCTAACCCAGGTGTAAGGCAATGATATGAGTATCACATTTTGTATAATTACTACCTTTTTGGAATAAAGCTACTATGCATTTAATGTTCTTAAACTTTTTGCCAATCATTGATATTGACACATGGAATTACAGGCATTCTGCGCTAAATTAATTTAAAATACATTTACCCAAATAGTAAATTAAGCAAATTGTTTGTTCTATGTTCTAGACGGTCTCCAAGCCCGTTTCAGTAGGTTATAATGATTAATATAGCAACATTAGTAAACCCTAGATATCAATCCAAAACAGTTGTAAAATGATGAATTATACAACTATCACATACTACATATAGGCAAATATATAGGGGAAGAACATGAACATCGCATAATCTTCTTCAGTTTTGATGTCTTTGTTTAATAATTGACTGAAAACACAAAGATTTCATCTCAAAGAAACGAATACAAATGATTTTTCACTAACTTGGAAATGATCCTATACATAAAAATACATAAATGCTTATACTAAACTTCGGAATTGGGGATTCCAATTCCGAAAATTTTCGGAATTGGTCGTGTTTTTTGCTACCATCCTTCCGAATTAGAATTGGATTTTGGAATTGGATTTCCAAATTCCAATTCCTACGTGCGGTTTTTCGGAATTGGAGCTACCATACTTTATCCCGCGGCGAGAGAATTGGAATTGGCATTTGAGAATGCCAAATGCCGAAGTTTCAGAATTTGACTACCATACTTTGGAATTGACCCTTTCGGGATTGGGTTTTCCTACTTTTCCCACCTACTTTCGGAATTGGATTTTTTTCAAAAATTTGAAAAAAAGCCAATTCCAATGCTGAATTCTGCTTCAACTTGCCCCATCAAACCAAAAGGTTACATTAACCGCGAATTAATTAATAAATTAGAACAAATAAAAAATTAAATTATTTCAAATTAAGTTTTTATTTTTTTGTTGATTTGTCTACTGCTGAAAGTATTTAATTTCAACCATTGACACTTCACTAATTATTAGTGAAGTGTCAAATTGCTGCGGTGGATATGGGTTTGACTCGTCTCTACGTAAGTAACAACATATTGTAGAACAGTGCCAAAGGAAGCACACTTTGGCCCGATTCTACCTAAACAAAGATTGTTTCTGGATCCCACTTCATCATTTTAAATTTACAGATTACAAATAATCTGTCCTCGTCCACAATAGACACATTGTTGCTGGATGGAGAAGCCAAAGGACCTCAACATGTCTTTTCCCATCCTGCTTATCCGTATCAATTTCTGTTTGCTATTTTTTTTTCATTCATTTTTTACTCCTAATAAAAAACTTGAGAAAAAGCAAGGAAAAAAGGTCAAATTTTATTTTAAATTTTTTACATCCCGCGTAAGTATTTTGTGCACTTGGGAAAATGATGCTTTCTAGTTTGAGAATTGGAAAATTGGATTCTGATTCTCCAATTCCAAAGTATGCTACGGAAATGCGAAAATCGGCGAAAACTTTGGCTTTTACATGTCAGAATTCGCCGTTTCAAATTTTGAAGTATGGTAGCACCGTCCAATTCCAATTTTCAATGCCAATTCCGCAAATTGAAATTGGAATCTCCAACTCCGAAGTTTGGTATAAGCATAATGAGTCTGAAAATTGTAGGTTTAATACAACAGAGGTGTTACAGTTTATGTCGAATTACTTTTGAAAGTTCAATTTACAAACTTTTCTAATTGAAAAACAAATTTGATCATTAAAAGTTTTTGCCAATCAATGGTTTTACATCTTTCATAGATGAATATCCTCTCTGCAATTTCTGGTACACATAAAAATAATTCTGTAATATAATTAGTTGAGATTGATGCGCGACGTTAAGCTGGATCAAGTTTATGGACAGATTTTCCACATCTACTTCTAGAATTTTGCACTTTTGTGAATTAAATTACATTATAATTTCTTTGGCATAGGTCGTTCAGCAAAATTTTAATTTTTGCAGTGAATTATAATATTAAATAAATAAGTTTTTAACATTATTGTCCAAGTCAGCTAGTTCGAATTGTACCAAAATAAAATACTTCAAAATCTTAAAAAGATGTGGATCTATTTAATTTTTTTTTAGATCAGAGTGAAATCTTTATGTATCATAAAACTTCACAAGTCAATGCAAGGATTAAATGTAAGTTTTGTAAACTAACCACTTATTTTTTGTTCTCTTAAAATGAATAATGGGCATTTGTCAAACTTATTGAGAGAGATTATATGTGAGAGGAAGGTCAATATTAGTGTAAGAATTTACCAGAAACTATCATATCTATTAAAGTAGAAGAGAATGGTCACCGATACTATTTTATGGCCCTTGCTGTGAATTCGGGATAACTCGTGTTTTTAGTTTGAAATCTGAAAATGTACAAACTGGAAATACAGAAAATTGACACTTATTGTAGAAAATCGTCAATCCAATAAGTTTTAATTAGTAACAGTATTTTGACCTCCTGGTCCACATTGGAGTCCTCGACTTAGGCAAATTGAACTCAGTCAGTATCTTTGAACCTTATCAAAAGAAGTCAAAAATGAGAAAGAATACAATTTTGATGTTTTCTAAAATATGGATTCAGTCAATTAAACTAAATTAGGATGAAAATAATCAGGTCTTTTCTCATGTCCGAATTAATTAACAATATTCGTAACAACCAGTATATCCTTAATTTCTACCATGATGTCGAAGTGCCTCCAAATGATGCGAAATGGCATCTTCTCTGGGAATTTCGTTCAAGTCATGCCCACTTCATAACATTCTAAAAAATCAATGATTTCCCAAATCAGCCTAATAAATCTATCATCGAGACTGAACCCACTGACATCACATTTAGAGACAAAATGTATTATGATTATCAAACTAAACCTTGAAAATTAAATACTGAACAATTAAACCCAATTAAGAGTTGAAAATAGAAGTGGAAAGCTTTTAACTACTTTGACTTTTGAGCTACATAATCATTAACTTGGTTGATAAATTTTTTATATCAGTTTATAATAATAAAATAGTCATGTAATAGAAATTATTTCTGAATCGCTCCCGTATCTGTTCGGATTCGTAGGATATTCATCTAACTATGATTATCATCAGAGGGCGGATATATACTTTCTAAAAAACAGCGTTTTACTTACTTAAATACTTGCCAAAAAGCGACGAAATACTGATAAAAAAGTATAAAATAATTAACAATACTTTGTTATTTTTGGTAAGTATTTACAATTTTTTTAATTAATTCACTTAATTGAAGCCTAAAAACCCGGTTGTATACTAATTTGGATCATAAAAATCGAACTGTTTGATTTATTGTTTAAGGAATGTTTAATTTAAACACTATCACAACTCCAATACAAAAGCCAGATGATTTTTATATAATTTAAAGGAAATTTTCATTACATTTTTTCTAAAAAAAAAAGTTGGTTTCTCCAGAAAGTATACAATTATTTGGCGCTGGTGTTAACCGACGTAAAAGCATGTCTTTATTATAACTGGGACCGCAAAAAAGCGTTTGTTGCAACTGAAGGTTCGGCTTAAATCTTTGGGTCCCAACTGCACACTTTAGTCCAATTTATTTCGGTCCCTCGGAATTCGCCTTGCCGAAAATTGAATGGACGCATAATTTAATTTTAAATATACTTCTTTGAACAAAACTGTGAACTTTTACGCTCTGCAGTTTATCATTTTGACTCATCGGCAAATTTAGAGCGAATATGAGGGAAATTATCCTCGAAAAACGATTAATACACCAAATTACTTGACAAAGTACTTTTTAATTACTTAGTATTCAAAATTACTTTCGAAAGTACTTCCTAATGCCTAAAAACCAAAAGTACTTAAAATACTTTTTTATAAGGGCACTCCATTCATCCTCAAATTACATGAATCGGAAAGATACGAAGTTACAGAGGTGCAGGTGCAATACCCAAAAAGAAGTAGATAAGTAAGTATCCGCCCTCTGATTATCATGTACTCTTCAAACTTTTTATAAAGTTCTATAGTTACAACTAGTCAACACTTACCCCAAGAATTTCTACAAATAGCTACAGGGTTTGTGCATACAGTTAATAAAAATCACTACCTATAACGGTAGTATGAGTAAATTGAAGTAGTCCAGAAGAAATATTTGTTTAAGAAAAATCTCATCCATGTTTTAAATTGAGATCTGAAATTCTTGAGACTTTAGATACAGATTGCAATCAGGAATCAGATAAGCTTTCCGAACAGGTTGAAACCTGGACAATTACTATGAAGAAAATTTAGTTTTGGTACTATATGGAATTTTAAAACTAAATATTCTATTGAATTAACCGCTCTCATGATAGTGAGTATTATTCAACAGTTCAGGTACATATACAGGGTGAACCAACTTAATCCGGGCCTTCTTTCTTCGCCTTTCACCAAAAACGGCTTGGGGCAGGCGATAGAGAATAGTAAATGATGGAAGTGAAGTTAACTTTATTGTAATCACTATAAAATATCTGTTCCGATGCAAAGCAATGGAGCAAAGCAGAGAGACAGAGAGAGGAGGGGTCGGCAGGTTCTCTGAGTCAGGTGGAATAGATGCCAAGGGATCGTACCCCATTCCTCTAGTTCCTCATTTCTCTCAACTACCCATCTTCAGCATTACAGAATCGCCTTTCTTTAAATTAATTTATTTTTGCAGAGGAATGTTTTCTCAAACACACGCTAACTTCATTCCTTACAACTTTTGTATTTCGCGCTCTTCATTTGCTGTCTTAAATTTTTTTTGGTGAAAGCGACTTTCTACGGCCCGGATTAAGTTGGTTCACCCTGTAGAATGTCTGGTCTGTCTTAAGAATATAAAAATAATGAGACAGGTTTTAATTTTTTGTTAGTGGTCCAAATGCGGTTGTTCCAAGTGGAAACAACCAGTAGGGGTCTACCAATAGCTTGCGTGGATTTGCGTGAGATTGTGTAAAGTTCCTCTTTTACGTGAAATTGTAGGGGTCTACCAATAGCGTGCGTGGATTTGCGTGAGATTGTGTAAGGTTACTCTTTTACACAATCTCACTCAAGTGGGATGGGCTTATTGACTCTAACCAATGAGAGAGGATACAATTTCGTAAAATCTCTCTCGGTTTTTACACAAACACACAATTTCACGTAAAAGAGGAACCTTACACAACCTCACGCAAATCCACGCACGCTATTGGTAGACCCCTTGTGTGTTTGTGTAAAAACCGAGAGAGATTTTAGGAAATTGTATCCTCTCTCATTGGTTAGTCACTAAGCCCATCCCACTTGAGTGAGATTGTGTAAAAGAGGAACCTTACACAATCTTACGCAAATCCACGCACGCTATTGGTAGACCCCTACTGTTTTTTCTACAGAAATTAATATTAAACAGGTATTTCCTAGGCGTGAAAATGGGGATAATGCACCACAGTTTAATCATTTTTGGTTGGCTAGCCTTTAGATAATGAATGATACAATTTATCGCACTGAATATTTATATTTACTCAATAATAAACGAACCCAATTATTTATTTTCCCATGTTGTGATAAAACCCTGTGTAGATTTATAAATTTGTGGAATTAATTACAAAAATGTTGCGTTGACTGGTTTTTTTTAAATGAATGTAAAGCCCCAGAATCAATGATTTTCCAAAATTTTTACATTAGCCAAAATAATATGTAAATATTAATAACTTCAACTTTTCGAGAGTTCTTGGACCTTGACGAATGTTAACTCATTCTGTGAAATGACTTTTGAGTGGTGCCTAACCANAACGAACCCAATTATTTATTTTCCCATGTTGTGATAAAACCCTGTGTAGATTTATAAATTTGTGGAATTAATTAGAAAAATGTTGCGTTGACTGGTTTTTTTTAAATGAATGTAAAGCCCCATAATCAATGATTTTCCAAAATTTTTACATTAGCCAAAATAATATGTAAATATTAATAACTTCAGCTTTTCGAGAGTTCTTGGACCTTGACGAATGTTAACTCATTCTGTGAAATGACTTTTGAGTGGTGCCTAACCANGCTTTTCGAGAGTTCTTGGACCTTGACGAATGTTAACTCATTCTGTGAAATGACTTTTGAGTGGTGCCTAACCATATGCTTGCGAATGTGACTTTTGGAGCGACATCTATATTCACAAAAGTCACATGGGAAAGGTCGGATGTCCGAATGTATCATCATGTGTCTCTTCAAGTTGCAACTGGTACCAAAACCTTTTTCACAGACCGAGCAACGAAACATGTTTCCTATCTGAAAATAAATAAAAAATTGCCGATTATTGATGGAAATATAAGAATGAATTTCGAGACTCAGAACATTGTTGTCTCACTAAACTAAAGATTTAGTACAGATTCACTCATATTAAGAAGTTTTTGACAGAATACAGTGGTCGTGGTCATTAGAATTAATCATGAAAAATCGGAAGTTGGAGAAGAGGTCCTGAAATGTGACCGATGGTGATATATTTCATAGTTCGATTCGAACATATAAGATTGTTTCAGTGCAAAGTGGTAATATTTTCATAATATTAAAAATATTAACAAAATTTGATAGCGTTCCATTCCAAATTGCTTCGAGTAGCAAAATTGAAAATAAAGTAATTTGCAAAACACAATGTCCTTTACTGAAACAAGTTGATTAGGAAGTTTACAAACTTTGAGTTCCATGACACTGACCCTCATTTTCTCAGATGACGTCTTAATTTTTTGAAAATGAGTTGGTTCATTTATCGGATTTCTTATCACACTAATTAGGAATATTATAATACAACTGTTTAAAAATTTAAAAAATTTTTAAATGTCAAATTTACAGTAAAAATAAAATATATAGGGTTGAATTTGAGGATGAAAATGTCTGAATTTTTAATATCACATTTCCTATTTCTGAATCTTTCTATATTTTTGGTTTGCTATTCCCTCACAAGGATGAAATTGCCTCTTCAGAAGCTCCTCAATATATTAATTGTTTTGAGTTTACATATTTTTCAATTTGTTAATATTTATTCTTNGCCTCTTCAGAAGCTCCTCAATATATTAATTGTTTTGAGTTTACATATTTTTCAATTTGTTAATATTTATTCTTGTTTTGGTCACTTGTTGCTCTTTGAAATGTAAAATGTTTTATTAAATACAGAGCATTATTTGGAAAATGGTAATCGAGATACTGGCAAAGAAATGGACGTTGAGTTTCCTACTCTGTTTAAAGCATTAGTAAACTTANGCCTCTTCAGAAGCTCCTCAATATATTAATTGTTTTGAGTTTACATATTTTTCAATTTGTTAATATTTATTCTTTTTTTGGTCACTTGTTGCTCTTTGAAATGTAAAATGTTTTATTAAATACAGAGCATTATTTGGGAAATGGTAATCGAGATACTGGCAAAGAAATGGACGTTGAGTTTCCTACTCTGTTTAAAGCATTAGTAAACTTANGAAATGGTAATCGAGATACTGGCAAAGAAATGGACGTTGAGTTTCCTACTCTGTTTAAAGCATTAGTAAACTTAGCGTCACCCTCCTATAAGGATCTTGATTGCCATTTTCTAAATAACGCGCTGTATCCCCGTCGAAAAGTTTATCGGACTTATTTGGTTTAATTTTATAGTTTCATAAAACTAGGCCACATTTCGGTGAGTAAAATAAAACGAAAATTTAAAAAAAAATTATTTTTATTTGATTAAATTTGAATTTAGGCCAAAATTTTATAAATTAGTAAAATTAACAAAATTTCTCCTGTAATTTTGCACCCAATCCTAAATCTTCAAATCTAAATCGGTCGTTTAGTTTTTGACAAATATTTTTCATAATGTGCAGATATGGGTATTTCCTAACTTGGCAAAATCTACAAAATTCCTATCGTCATTTCACATCCAATTATTTAATTCTCATAAATTTTCCCATGCGAACACGTCAAGAATAAATTTTTCCTTTTTCCACTCAAAATCAAATATTTTATTTTGCGCTTCTACTGTGAATTCACTTTCGACATCGTTTTGAGGTGTGCTGACTATTAGTTAATTAGGGCTACTAACGCATCATGATTGGGACTAAATGATGCAATTTAATTTTCCGAATAGACTCGACTTTACACCCCATCATCAACTAAATCGCTTTTGCAAATTATTGTCACACTTATATTTTATCGGTTGACACGATCATCGTGGTCACATTTGAAAAATAAAACAATTTTACACTCAACCAGATGAACCGAGATCATTTGAATCAAGTAGGTAAGTAGTGAATACATAAATTAATTTTGAATATTGCTAAGAATAGACTCAAATATGATCGACACAAAACAGTAAAATCTTATGACATTCAGACAGAAGGAACCAACATCATGCATACTAACTACTCACATTATATTTGTGTTTTCGCATGTGAATATTGAATCTTCTGAGTTTGTTGAAACGAGCACTGCAAGTTGTGCACGTGAATGGCGTGTCTCCCTCATGACAAACTTTGTGGCGGTTCAGATCTCTCTTATCAAAAAAGCTTTCCCCACAGTTTTCACAACGAAATGGTCTTTTTCTTGTATCTTTTAGCATATGTATTGGAAGCTTCGCATTCTCGATAACAGTTCCACAAACTTCAATTGGTTGACATTTCTGCCAATTCTTAACTGCTCCATCAATGGAAGGTAACGTGGTCGATGTGTTCTGTGAAGAATGCATTTTGACTATGTGTAAATCGAGTAGTTCTTTACGGCACGCGGTGTATTCGCATTTGCAGCAACTATATCGTCTCTCATTTAGGTGTCGTCTCACATGGACGCTTAAGTTCCATCGTTTTTTGAATACTTTGGTACAAATAGGGCAAACTGAACTTTTCGTATTATTTAGTAAAAGAGATTCAGAAAGTCTCGTGAGAAGGCAGAATGGATTAAGAATCTCAATTGCGACAACTGGAACTTCCATTAGAGTCTGCCTAAAAAAAAATTATATTTTGCGACATCTAGGTTTAAAATAATATAGAGAATTTGTGTAACCAAGTTATGTAATGCACGTTTGTTCTTTGCTTTGAGCTGTTATTTGCTAGTTTGAAGAATTTCCTTGTTCTAAATGTCGAGTTTCTCCAAATAATACATTTTGCAAATATTATTGTGATATTTCACTTTACTGCTAGAAATTTATACCATATTTATAAATTTATAATCTGAAATAATTTCGTTTGATTGGTGATGAAAAGGAATAACTGTAATGAAGATTAAATTGTGTTTTGTTGTATCAAAGCACATCGTAATATGCCGAAAAATGCATAGATTCCTTAAAATAAATGTTAACACAAAACTTGGAAAAACTAATGGAATCTCTTCGCGCTTATTAAAATAGATACCCTGCGCTTCTTAAGTAGTCTACACTTTTTGAATTAACTTTTCCCCTCCAGTTTGTGTTTACCTGGTTATACTGAAACTTATCTCGCACTTATGCCAGGTGACGTCTGCATATATGGGCTGAAAAACTCAAGACTAGAATCCAACCAGCAGATCTATTTGTTGGCGAAATTCTGTTAAAATGTGACAGGGAGTACTAAAAATCACATTTGACCTTTAGTAACCTCCAGAGGTCAAATGAGAAGCCGAAGGACATTATGTCCCATTTAAATATTATTTGCATGGAAAGATCTACTTGATTGCAAAGGTTGGATTCGATCCTTCTGTACGCAAAAATTTTTTCTANTATTATTTGCATGGAAAGATCTACTTGATTGCAAAGGTTGGATTCGATCCTTCTGTACGCAAAAATTTTTTCTAGTTTTTTAACACAAATTCCCATCTCGAAAATTTTCTAAGTTTTTTGACTTTTCGGTTCCTTTACAACTCAAAAAACTACCTCTACAAAAGTTGTTGTGAACAACCAATGGAGGAAGATATTCCTCTAACATTTTTCTCCACGATGACCTGGTCAGGGCAAAGTTTAGGTTAAAGTAAAAAAAACTTCGGAAAATCAAGAAACCTGAACTTTGACCTGACCAGGTCATCGTGGAGAAAAATGTTAGAGGAATATCTTCCTCCATTGGTTATTCACAACAACTTTTGTAGAGGTAGTTTTTTGAGTTGTAAGGGAACCGAAAAGTCAAAAAACTTAGAAAAAATTTTTGCGTACAGAAGGATCGAATCCAACCGATTGCAAAATCTAATTTAAATCTGACAGGGACTACTAGACAACATTATTTGTACAGGGTTCTTTTTTTCTTATTTATTTTTTATATGCAAAGTAATTGAGCAAAAAAATTTTGATAATTAATTCTAACCATCTGGCAGAGAGAATCAGAGCCATGGCTCGTTAGCTAGAGCTAAATCACTGACTTCGGTTTGGTCATACCTACAAAGGAAGCAACTGCTAAAAGTCTCCTGAGTCCAGACTCCAATTAGAAACAAGCTACCAACACACAGAAACAGGAAATCAATCAAATAAATTTGAAGGTGTCAAATAATGAAATTAACTTATTTTCACAATGTGCCGTGCATTTAATGACCAGCTCAGTTGCGAGGGAAGAGTTTGGTGGGAAAAGTGAAGGAGAAGTTTTTGCCTCTCAGCCAAGGATAACAAGCTGAGAATAAAATTGAGACAAAAAGTGTAGACTACTTAAGAAACGCAGGGTAGCAAGTTTTCCATGTTAGCTGTAATCTATTATTTTCTCCGCGTCCGAAACTATGAAATCGAAATGACAAATATAATTAAATATAATTATATCACTGTACTGGCAGTCTTACCCCAACTCTTCACCTTCCCTCCTACTATCATGGTTGATAGTATGGTCTAGAAATTCAACTGTATCTTGAAGAAGAATGTAACACTTTGGGCACTGATACCACAGATTCCATTCACTCTTTGCACCATCCTGTGGTGTCCGAGTACCAGGCTTCACTTTAGTATATGTATCTGCAACTTCCTGTGCACGATTGGCAAGACCTTTACAAAATTTAGAACATTATCATTAAGTTTTGAGCCCAGATGGACATTTGAGGTGCGCCACACTTCCCGCTTCCGCACTTCTTCAAAAAATTTGAGCCGGGAACGCATCCGTTTGCTCACCTAC
>NIPM01000399.1:0-45640 GCA_002738285.1 Holacanthella duospinosa | reverse complement strand
ATTGTGTAATGGAAACTAAAAAATACGAAGAAAAATATTGGGTTCGCGATAGATTAATTGAAAGGAACATGGAATTAATCCAATCTAATCCAAATCTTGTTATAAGATTAGGAGATTCTAGTGAAAGCAGTAGCAGTGAAGAAATTTCAGACAATTCTGATGACGACATTTCATTCACTGAATAAATCAATATAAAGTTGAATGAATGCCACACACCACTCTAATTTTACAACATTTGTATGGAAAATTGAAGCATGGTCATCCCGCCGAGGGCTCAATGCTATTTGGTTCGAGAGTAAGCATGTACAGAAAGGATGCGGGCATGGACTGGACGGATGTGGGTATGGACAAGAGGAAAGCAGGTAGGAACGGAAAAGATGCGGGTTTGGAGGAGATGGATGCAGGTAGGGACGGGAGAAATGCGGGATTGGATGGGAAGAATGCGGGCAAGGATGGAATGAATGTGGGCAAGTACGAGAGGGATGCGGGCATGTGCGAAAGGAATGCGGGCATGTACGAGAGGGATGCAGACAGGAACGGGAAGGATGCGGGCATGGAGAAGAAGGATGCAAGAATGGACGGGAAGGATGCAGACAGGAACAGGACGGATGCGAGCATTGACGAGAAGGATGTGGGCATGGACGGGCGGGGTGCGGCCATTCAAAAGAAAATGTTAAAACAACATAATGTGTTAAATTTCATCCGAAACGCCGACAAACAAATCATAAGGACAGCTATTGTCAAAATGTTGGTATTTACTTTCGTACGAGTTTAGGCACGGCCAAATTTATGTTGCCTTTTGAAGACAAGTAAAAGCAACGTGATAGTCAAAGTTGTACAATCTCACAGACAAAGTAAACTTGTAGATGGTGTTGCAAAATGGTTTACTGTCAATTGCGTGTACATAAAAAATTTTGAGTAACGTAAGGCATTAATTCCTTGCTTTGATCTATGGATGAAACATTGGACATGGGAAGAAGTACGCTCAACCATCATTTATTTTATTTGTAATACGGCCAAATCAGATACCATTTATTAATGGACCTTTTTTACAATATTTTGAAACCTTCCATGTACCTAAAATCGTGTTTTGTTAAACCTAAAAATCCTCGGTTTGCCAATAAATACTGCACTTTCTCCAGAGCACGAACGCAGATAGCAAAGTACAGGGTCCACCAGAATTAAGTACCATATGGAGAAAGTTTTTATGAAAAATGCGTCAGAAATTTAGAGNGAAGTACGCTCAACCATCATTTATTTTATTTGTAATACGGCCAAATCAGATACCATTTATTAATGGACCTTTTTGACAATATTTTGCAACCTTCCATGTACCTAAAATCGTGTTTTGTTAAACCTAAAAATCCTCGGTTTGCTAATAAATACTGCACTTTCTCCAGACCACGAACGCAGATAGCAAAGTATACAAAAAATCAAACAAACCCAACATAAAATATAAATAGTACGTGTAATACAGATACCAATAAGTGACTTCCACCTTTTACAAAATAAGATTATGACATTGGTTCAATGAAATGAAGTTTCGCGTCTAAGAAAGATATTTTAGATATTCAGTAAAACAAAAATGCTGATTCGGTTGTAAGGGACTTACAAGACGTGCAAGAGCTGGATGGATTTTGCAAAAACATTGTTGTCCTTGTGATCTGTGAGCTTAACCGTATAGACTTTCCATCACTTTAAATTCTTATTTATTAAATTTATAAATTTAATAATTAACAAATTTTCTTCTTCAATTATTTTTTTTTTCAAATAACTTCACTTTGGCAGTTAGGGAGCAACCGAGATTAACAGCGACTTGGGCAGGCAAAACTGTCGGCCTGAATGTTTATCAAAAAAGTATGGATATATAGTTTGAACAATTACGTAATTGTGTGATTGTCAATAACACAGTTACGTAATTAGGTGATTGTCAATTACACAATTATAATTACAAGCAACCAATTACTGTAATGTTTAATCGATTACGTTTGGAGAGTAACTGTAATTGGCTTTGATACGTTGTCGTAGTTTTATAGACCTGAGCCTAACTGTTTGGGTATGTTTATAATACTGATGCTGGCTACACTCCCTCCACTTTTATGACTTTAGCGCCAGCTAAAAGGATGTCTCAAATGTTTCTGAGTGAAAGCTTCTTTCTTCAGTAACGTTTTATTTTGAACACCCTGTACTACCGTAATGACCAAAGCCAAAGAACATAAAAATTCACTACTGACAGCTGATGCATGCAGTTTACTAACAGAAAAAGGAATGCATTAAAATTTTTGTTCTTTGGCTTTGGTCATTACGTAAGGGCGTTATGGAGGAGTGATTCGAACTCCTTAGTCTAAGCTCATCTGTCATAATCAGGGTTCGACTATTTGATAATTATCGATTGATAATAACGTTGATAATAACAATAATTGGGTTTGATAATAATATGATATATATATTGGTTTTAACTAAAACGACAAAAAAAGACACAAGAAACTTTTCATTGTCGTTTTTATCCCGTCTTTCTCTTCATATTACTTCTTTTGATTTCAATATGATTTTTTGATTTAAAAATCAAATTTTAAATGTCAATTACTCAATAATGGGTCAAAAAAAAATCCAATCTGTGAATTTTTTGATTGTACACCAAAATCAAATAATTCAGGGCTTTTGGCAAAATGTAAAGCTTGCGGCTAAGAACTTCAAGGAATTTTTTAATTTATGCCAATTTTAGTATTAATGGGATTAGTAATATAAAATTCAGGCATTTAAATTAAATAACATATCCAACGGTTACTGTACAATTGTTTTGTTATTATCAACTAATCACGATAATTATCAAAATTATCATTGATAATGATAATAACCACAATTTTTTGATAATAAGCGAACCTTGACTTAAATCTTAAGCCCAGAAATTCCGATACATATCTGCCTGTTTGGAGATATGTCCAATAATTTACGAGATTGCCAATTCAAGGAACACTTTCGTTGCATCATACACATTTTCCATTTTTTGTTACACCAGAAATACTTTTCGTAATAAACTCTTATTGTATGTAATTTATTTTAGATAATGTAACTGATATACATGCGCAACGGTAACAAACTTGTAATTTATCACAATATTTTGATTCAATTTTTTCTCTCAATCTTGTCTATCTTTTGTAATCTGTATTTTAAGAAAATTGTATTTACCAGTATTTATCCTTTCTCTTAGGAGTCGAACAACATGGTTAGTCTCGTCAACAGAATTTGAAACCCTGGAATAAGTAAATCAACAATTAACATCATGCACAGTGTCTATTATAAGTTGCCTTCAAGAATAAAAAAGGCTTCGATGGGACCTAAGTAAAAAACCGTGCTAGTTAATATTAGGTTTAGGTTGTTAGTGTCAGGTTGTTAAGCTAGGTTAGCTTTTTGCATTGGATAGTTGCCGAATCTGGCACTTGTCCAAAACTTAATAGCTCAGTATGGTTGAATTTGGGCAATGAAGTATAATTTTTATAAGTGAACTGCACTGTTGTCTGGGCTGTCGTTTCGTTTCGTGGTTGGTGCCGGGGTTCGAGACCGTGCATCTTGGCTCTGATAAAACCCATAACTTCTAAAAACTTTGCAATTGATTATAAACGTAAAGTGCCTATTATCTATAAGCTCCAGATTGGTGATATAAATACTAGGGGTCTACCAATAGCGTGCATGGATTTGCGTGAGATTGTGAGGTTCCTCTTTTACGTGAAATTGTGTGTTTGTGTAAAAACCGAGAGAGATTTTACGAAATTGTATCCTCTCTCATTGGTTAGAGTAACTAGGGGTCTACCAATAGCTTGCGTGAGTTGAGGTGGTAAAAATTTTCTCGTAACTTTTCGTAAAATTCAGTTGCGTAAACGGCGGTCAATTGGTACGGCCCGGTAACTTTAAATATAACAATTTGTGTAAAAATCAAGTTCACTTCTTTGAAATGCCTAAGAAAAGAAAAAAATCGAAGATAATTGACAAATTCTTCTTGAATGCCGCAACTAAACTAGCCCAACTAGACAGTTTAGAAGACACTGATTCCACACATGAAGAGTTAGTTGATAATCTTATAGAGGTAATCTAACTAAAGCAACTCACCTCAATGACAAGTCCCATGTCAATCGTTTGCTTAAGATATTCTAAAATCTTCACATTCTCCATATGACTCCACTCCCTAATCTTTTTGTTTCCACTACTTTGATCAAGTAGCCTTCGCCTTTGACCTTATGACTTGTCACTTTGTCCATTTTAATCACCAAAAGCACCACAAATTAAAATATTTTAAACTTGAAAAGTGAAATGTCAAGGGAAAAGAAAGAAGACAAAGAGCAACTTACTCAAACGCACGAAAATACTCAAGTCCCGAGGGGTCTACCAATAGCGTGCGTGGATTTGCGTGAGATTGTGTAAGGTTCCTCTTTTACACAATCTCACTCAAGTCGGATGGGCTTAGTGACTCTAACCAATGAGAGAGGATACAACTTCGTAAAATCTCTCTCGGGTTTTACACAATTTCACGTAAAAGAGGAACTTTACACAATCTCACGCAAATCCACGCACGCTATTGGTAGACCCGTCCGGTTTGAGTAAAAACCGAGAGAGATTTTACGAAATTGTATCCTCTCTCATTGGTTAGAGCCACTAAGCCCATCCCACTTGAGTAAGATTGTGTAAAAGAGGAATTTTACACAATCTCACTCAAATCCACGCAAGCTATTGGTAGACCCCTACTAAGCCCATCCCACTTGAGTGAGATTGTGTAAAAGATAGTAGGGGTCTACCAATAGCGTGCGTGGATTTGCGTGAGATTGTGTAAGGTTCCTTTTTTACACAATCTCACTCAAGTGGGATGGGCTTAGTGACTCTAACCAATGAGAGAGGATACAATTTCGTAAAATCTCTCATCGGTTTTTACACAAACACACAACTTCACGTAAAATAGGAACCTTACACAATCTCACGCAAATCCACCCACGCTATTGGTAGACCCCTAGTGTGTAAAGTGACTCCCAAATCTCACTGAGTCAAAGTCATTGACTCCCGAGTCACTGACTCTGACTTACTGTAGTTTAAGAGTTGACTCAGAAGTCATGACTCTGACTCCCCATATTTTCGCGAGCTGACTGTTGAGTCATGACTCTGACTCTGACTCTGAGTCATTAAAAAATGTTTAATATCTTCTTTTAAATATTGAGAAATTTCTATAAACTGTACACAATTTCTATAAATTGTAGATGTCACTTTGCTCTTTTCTCTCCTTTTGTAAATTTAGATTATCTTGAATCGATGTTGATGAACTTTGACTTTCATTACTGGAGAATTTTCCACATTTAACACAACACATTCATCCTCCATTCTTAAGTAAAAGTCCGTAAGAATGGGACAAACACAAAACAAACAGATGATTTATATCAGAAAGAGTAAACATTCTTAAGTAAAATGAATGCAATGGATAAGATGAATGAAACTTGTTTGAACATGAATAAATACCATAAATCGGCTTCTGGGCAGGAAATGCACAAGAGTCATGACTCTGCTACTAATGAGTTGACTCTGAGAGTCATGACTGACTCTCAAACAAATAATTCATTGTCAGTCATGAGAGTCAGAGTCATGACTCAGGAGTCAGAGTCACTTTACACACTAGTAAAAGATGAACCTTACACAATCTCACGCAAATCCACGCACGCTATTGGTAGACCTATACTATAAGTTGCAGGAGAGTGTATACAAGAAATTGGGCAGGAGACACCTGATAGGAAGGAATTTTTAGAAAAAATTGGAATTAGAAATGCGATTCAGGCAAATGGTAAACATGTGTTATTAACGTATCAATTGGTACTACTTGCGCCACATTAAACATTTCCGGGACACAGGGTACAAAATTTTAACTGTAATGAAACCTAGGTCTCTCCAATTCAAAAACGAAATAAATGCAGGCAAATTCTGTTAAATGATACAAAAGTTCAAAACTCAAAAATGTAAAGAGAAATATTGAATTCGCGATAGACTAATTTAAAGAAACATGGAATTAGCCAAATCTACTCCGAATGCTGTTCTAAGATTAGAAAATTCTATTGATACCAGTATCTCTGTAAAATTTCCGAAATTTCTGGACGACATGTCATTGAGTAAGGTAATCAATACTATTGAATGAGTGGCTCACACAATTCCAATTTTAAAATGTTTGTTTCGAAAATTGTTATATGCGAATCCTGTGGAGGGATCAATGCTACTTGGTTGGAGAGTACTTCTGTATTTACCCATTCGATGTATATGTGCTGTCGATAGCGGGAACTAATCCTTTACTTCCATCGTCCATAAAAACGTCAGCTGAAGTTCGTGTTTGAGTTTCAATCTTCTTTCACTATTAAGTTTTTACTTTCTTATGATTTATGAATTGATTGGGTACTAAAATGCACAGGTGGGCGTTTTAGGTTCGGCGAACCTTACAGTGCCGAAAATATCGTCGAACTCCTCACCGCACCAGAACCCGGCGCGATGTGGGCTGAACTAAGGCAGCGGGTCTTGACACCTATCGCCCAGCAAAAAATCCCATGCCTACCGCCCATGCCTACCGCCCATTCCTACCGCCCAGCAAAAAATCCCATGNTGATTGGGTACTAAAATGCACAGGTGGGCGTTTTAGGTTCGGCGAACCTTACAGTGCCGAAAATATCGTCGAACCCCTCACCGCACCAGAACCCGGCGCGATGTGGGCTGAACTAAGGCAGCGGGTCTTGACACCTACCGCCCAGCAAAAAATCCCATGCCTACCGCCCATGCCTACCGCCCATTCCTACCGCCCAGCAAAAAATCCCATGCCTACCGCCCATGCCTACCGCCCATGCCTACCGCCCATGCCTACCGCCTAGCAAAAAATCCAATGCCTACAGCCCAGCAAAAAATCCCATGCCTACCGCCCATACCTACCTCCCAACAAAAAATCCCATGCCTACCGCCCAGCAAAAAATCTCACGCCTGAAGATCATAAGAACCTAACCTAAAAATCCTAAATAGCGGTTGGCAAATGCTGCATCCTGATGTTACATCCCAATGCTACATCCCAGTGTAACATGCAGTTTGTTAATCAATAAAATATTTCATCAGTAAGTGGAAAATGAGTCAAAAAGTAGAGTATCCATTGTATNATGCAGTTTGTTAATCAATAAAATATTTCATCAGTAAGTGGAAAATGAGTCAAAAAGTAGAGTATCCATTGTATTTCTACACTGGACCATGGTTCGCCTTATTTCACAGGAGAATTTATATCTCATACTTATTGACCTTGGGTACTAGAGCCTCGTTTGGCTACTGTGAGATTACGAGTCTCCTCACATCTACTCACCTGGACGAAATAGAACTCCC
Organism: Holacanthella duospinosa; assembly: GCA_002738285.1. Taxonomy (NCBI): domain Eukaryota; kingdom Metazoa; phylum Arthropoda; class Collembola; order Poduromorpha; family Neanuridae; genus Holacanthella; species Holacanthella duospinosa. The sequence continues at coordinate 38,263 of NIPM01000399.1, read as the reverse complement.
ACAAAACCCCCATTTCCCAATAACACTGGACCTCCAGTGTACACTAGCAAGAGTCCACTGTATCCTATAACTCAGTACAGCTAACCTTAATTAAACAAAGGCGACATTTTCAGGATTATTTATAATTAAAAAAATTAACTAACGGAGTGAGAATCCTGAAAGACCTCGAAAAATTCTTGCGGTTGGAGAGATTCGAACCGGTATTCTGCTCGCCATCTTATGTGGGAAATGAATCAATAAAGAGAGTAGCCTATGGATTTCTACACTGGACCATGGGTCTCCCTATTTCACAGAAAAGTTTATATCTCATACTTATTAACCCAGGGTATTAGACCCTTGCTTGGCTACTGTGAGGCTACGAGTCTCCTCACATCTACACACCTGGACGAAGCAGAACTCCCACAAGTATTTTGTTATCACGCGAAAGAAATGGCGGCGCGCAATCTCCGGCGCGCCTCCGATAGCGTTTGAACAAGCCGAAGGCTCGTTCAAACGCCGCGGGTAAATATGGTCTGAATACCTGAACGCGATATCCGTTACAGGTATGCAATCACGCTCAACTAATTCAATCACGATTGTGCATGTTACCGATCCGTGTTTGCGTGAATACGTCTAGGTTGGATTTAGGCTGCGGTTTTGCAAAGCTTTATATAACTTAAGCAGAGATGTAGCATTGGGATTTTATACTGGGATGTAGCACTGGGATATAGCGTTGGGAATGAACGTGGTAGGAATGAATTTTTGCTAGGCGGTAGGCATGGGATTTTTTGCTGGGCGGTAGNTAGCGTTGGGAATGAACGTGGTAGGAATGAATTTTTGCTAGGCGGTAGGCATGGGATTTTTTGCTGGGCGGTAGGCATGGGATTTTTTGCTGGACGGTAGGCATGACCTGTGACCTGATGGGTCAACAGAAAAAATTTTGTGATGGATAAGTCACTCAGATTGACATCCTGAAAATTTTTTGTATATGTCACTTTATCGGTCATATATTAACATAAAGTTTTGAACTTTGAAAAAATTTTTGTACATATCATTATGAAGAAAAACAAAAATTTCGAGATGGGGTTAAAAANCATAAAGTTTTGAACTTTGAAAAAATTTTTGTACATATCATTATGAAGAAAAACAAAAATTTCGAGATGGGGTTAAAAAACTGAAATTTTCATGACCCCTCATAGGTCGAATCCAACCACACTTGACCTCAAGAGGTCACCACACAGAAAAACGTCATTAGAAAAGTTGGTCAGTGAATCATTCTAAGTAACATTTGTAGAGGTCATTTGTTCGCTCAAAAGGGATGCATAACACATATAACTAAATTTTTCAGTTTTTTTCCTGGGAGGATCTAATATGAGAATATTAGCGCAATCCAACCACTTCTGTTATAGATGAGAGATGGTAATAAGTAGGAAAAGCTCTTCAGAGAGATTGAGGGTTGAAAGCTTCAACGGGGGAGGGATTTTTAATTTGTAAATTCAANATCCTATAACTCAGTACAGCTAACCTTAATTAAACAAAGGCGACATTTTCAGGATTATTTATAATTAAAAAAATAAACTAACGGAGTGAGAATCCTGAAAGACCTCGAAAAATTCTTGCGGTTGGAGAGATTCGAACCGGTATTCTGCTCGCCATCTTATGTGGGAATTGAATCAATAAAGAGAGTAGCCTATGGATTTCTACACTGGACCATGGGTCTCCCTATTTCACAGAAAAGTTTATATCTCATACGTATTAACCCAGGGTATTAGACCCTCGCTTGGCTACTGTGAGACTACGAGTCTCCTCACATCTACACACCTGGACGAAGCAGAACTCCCACAAGTATTTTGTTATCACGCGAAAGAAATGGCGGCGCACAATCTCCGGCGCGCTTTGCGCGCCTCCGATAGCGTTTGAACAAGCCGAAGGCTCGTTCAAACGCCGCGGGTAAATATGGTCTGAATACCTGAACGCGATATCCGTTACAGGTATGCAATCACGCTCAACTAATTCAATCACGATTGTGCATGTTACCGATCCGTGTTTGCGTGAATACGTCTAGGTTGGATTTAGGCTGCGGTTTTGCAAAGCTTTATATAACTTAAGCAGAGATGTAGCATTGGGATTTTATACTGGGATGTAGCACTGGGATGTAGCACTGGGATGTAGCGTTGGGAATGAACGTGGTAGGAATGAATTTTTGCTAGGCGGTAGGCATGGGATTTTTTGCTGGGCGGTAGGCATGGGATTTTTTGCTGGACGGTAGGCATGACCTGTGACCTGATGGGTCAACAGAAAAAATTTTGTGATGGATAAGTCACTCAGATTGACATCCTGAAAATTTTTTGTATATGTCACTTTATCGGTCATATATTAACATAAAGTTTTGAACTTTGAAAAAATTTTTGTACATATCATTATGAAGAAAAACAAAAATTTCGAGATGGGGTTAAAAAACTGAAATTTTCATGACCCCTCATAGGTCGAATCCAACCACACTTGACCTCAAGAGGTCACCACACAGAAAAATGTCATTAGAAAAGTTGGTCAGTGAATCATTCTAAGTAACATTTGTAGAGGTCATTTGTTCGCTCGAAAGGGATGCATAACACATATACTAAATTTTTCAGTTTTTTTCCTGGGAGGATCTAATATGAGAATATTAGCGCAATCCAACCACTTCCGTTATAGATGAGAGATGGTAATAAGTAGGAAAAGCTCTTCAGAGAGATTGAGGGTTGAAAGCTTCAACGGGGGAGGGATTTTTAATTTGTAAATTCAACATCACCAACTGCCATATATATCCTCTCTTCGTGATTGGTCTATATTCTCTCTTAGTGATTGGTCCTCTTATATATTCTCTCTTAATGATTGGTCCTCAGAAAATTATATACCATATCAAAAGCTTTTCCTATCTATTACTATACCTCCTATAATTTCATCCCTGCACTGTGCGGGGATGAAATTTGTAGTTAGGTGTGGGTTCGAACTGGGCGAGGTGCGGCATAAGGTACGAATCGGATATAATTTTTTGAAGATGTTGTGGTTCGGCGAAACCAAAACGCACACCTATGCTATAATAGATTGATTATTTACCTACCTAAACTTAAACTTGTGAAACTTATGCATTGTTGGCTAGGCACTCCATACCTCTCCCTTCCGAAGTGGTAATAAATGTAATAGTGTTCTCCATGACTCTGACTCTCATGACTATGACTCCCAGGGTTTTTGGGAGTCGGGAGTCATTTGATGACTCTGACTCCAAGGGTTTTGGGAGTCAGAGTCATCATGACTCTGGGAGTCGACTCCCAGACTTGGGAGGCATGATTCTTTTGAAACATGCACACATGGGCATATGGGACTATTTTTTAACAAAATTTACATGCAAATATTATTTCGATAGTTATTTTTACAAAGAAATATTTAAAAAAAGTTACGAATTGTTTATTTAACCTGATGAAAGTGGCTTTTTTAGTTTCTTGTTGTCAAGGAAGCTTAGAAAATTAGCAAACTTATAAACAAGGGAACTAAATGTATAAAAATATTCAATTTCATACCCGATTTTCCATTTTTGTATTATGTAACTTCGGAGTCGAGAGTCATGACTCTGACTCAGAGTCCACTCCCAAAATTTAAGGAGTCAGAGACATGACTCCTGAGTCAACTCCTAAACTACAGTGAGTCAGAATCAGTGACTCGGGAGTCAATGACTCTGACTCAGTGAGATTTGGGAGTCACTTTACACACTAGTTACAACCGTGAATATGAATGGATAAATGAAATAGAGTCTGGGACTGGAGGGAATTTATTTAGGCGGGATTGTTGTGTGAGAGAGGGTGGGTGAAGAGGAATACGGGTGCGCATTTGTTGGTGAGAATGAGTGATGCAAAAGTAAACTCCAAAAAAAACCATGTCCTATTTCCCCAAACGGTACGTCAAATTACATAAGTACATGAGCGAATATTAAATGGTATTGTATNGAACCATGTCCTATTTCCCCAAACGGTACGTCAAATTACATAAGTACATGAGCGAATATTAAATGGTATTGTATAAATTTTTGAATAAGCAATTTATGATACATTCAATATTTGCTCTTTGAAGAAAGAAAGTTTATGTTCTAAGCTTGCTGAGCGAATTGCTCTGCAATTAAAGCAGCACGACATTACGATTACACATTAAAGCAAGAATGAATAAGAAATGGTATTGCTTAAGTTAAGCAAATTGATTTTATACTAAATTTCAATTCTTGCCTAACAACCTAACAACCTGAGCTATTTAGTCAAACACGATACCCCGATTAAATTATTTNAATGAATAAGAAATGGTATTGCTTAAGTTAAGCAAATTGATTTTATACAAATTTCAATTCTTGCCTAACAACCTAACAACCTGAGCTATTTAGTCAAACACGATACCCCGATTAAATTATTTGGTACGAAGAATTTTTGTTCAGTATATCAACTGTGGAAATTACTAGTGATTGCATATCCCTGCAATCTAAACGCTAAATTACGAGAATTTCGGAAATGGTTACCCTAGATGACCACAAAAATTCACGTTCGGGAAATCAATAAATAATTTCAAAAGAAAAATTAGACCAAACTAGGTAGAAAAATTAATTTTAAGATAACTATTGTGACATAAAAATGCATACATATGGGGCTTAAATTAAATCTTTTAAAAACCATCAAAGACTTGATTTTAGTACAATAAATCCTAGTTAATAAAATTCTGGCTGCAATGAACCCAGATACATCCTGCGGTCTGTCCATGGGATATATGAGTTTCTTTACTAAATTCTACGTCTTTAGAAATTTAGCTATATATTATCTGACAAAAATGGAGTCACAATTATGATTCGATTATNGTTAATAAAATTCTGGCTGCAATGAACCCAGATACATCCTGCGGTCTGTCCATGGGATATATGAGTTTCTTTGCTAAATTCTACGTCTTTAGAAATTTAGCTATATATTATCTGACAAAAATGGAGTCACAATTATGATTCGATTATTTATTAAGTCCATTATTAAGCCTGGTACCCAAACAGTTAGGTCTATGTTGTGGTACTCGAATAGGTACTCATGGCACTTACTGATTTGCACTTTTCAGTTCGAAGTAATTTTTCCATTAATTTGTTCACAGGTTCTCCGGTTTATTTTACTTGGAATCGAATTCTGGAAATATTAAACAATAGTAAGTCTAATCACTATTGGAAAGTCATTAGTACAAAAAGGTTTACAAAAGAACTTGAAAGCTTGCTTAAGCAGCATAATCTGTTCATGTATGGATAGTTCTAATTTTGGTTGAATATTGAGTTGAAACCATCAAAATTCGGAATAAGAGTAGATTCTGCAAGTAACTTTTTCCGAGTTGACCTTTTCCTATTTCCTGTCCCCGGACTTGGGAACAAATTCCTTTTGCTCTCAAGTCCCGTAATGTCCTTCGCTTGCTCCTGCGTCTGCGCATGGACCGACACTAGATGTGTAAACAGCTGCTCTCTACGTACATACGCCCTTCCACAAAACCCACATGTTTTCGGTTTCGTTTCTTTCTCTTTCACTATGCGGTCGCCGTTTGGAAGGACACGGAAGAGCTTTGGTTTGACTCCGGCAGAAAGTCCGGCTGCCTCTTTTGTTAACTTGTGTACTGACATTAGGTGCTCTTTGAGGAGCGCCTTGAAAGCATAGCCCTTCGAACAGAATTCACAAATCTCGTCGAGAATGAACTTCTTCTCGTGTACTTTCCTTTTGTGTTGAGATAGAACTCTCTTGATTTTGAATCTCGCACCACAAACATCACATGTGAACGGCCGCTCTTCCGAATGCGTTGAAGCAATGTGATTAGAAAGTAAATGTTTCGAACCAAATTTGGATTTGCAAATCTCACAATCAAATCGCTTGATTATTTGGTCAAAATGAGTTTTCTCATGAAGCTCCATACTTCCTAAAAATTGCAAAATGTTATCCCCTTAAATCCAAGAAGAAACAGAAATTGTTTACAAAATGTGTAAACACTGACCTTTAGATTTCAGAGAGACTCCGCACAAAGTACATAAGAACTGAGGAGGTGCGTCTGCGTGCATGGTATCAGTATGTGTCTTGAGACCTGCTTTTGATGAGAATTGCCGTTGGCACATATTGCAGGAGAAGGGGCGGATGTTGAGATGAACACTTTTGATATGATTTAGCATAACGTAGTTTGACTGCTTCATTTTCCCACAGTGTGGGCAAGGACGAACAAGTCCATCCAGAGGTTTAACTTGTTCTTGTAGAGTCACATCACCATACCCTAAATCTTGTTCATGAGCCTCTCCATGGTGAAGTACCCATTCCTTCATGGAGTCAAAGGAGACGCCTGTGCACAAGTGACACTTGTACGTCGTTGTTAGAAGGAGAGTTGCATTCTCTGCCAAGCTGCTGTAGTCACGCTTCTTTCGTGCAGCATCTGACTGAAAAAAGTATAAAAATTGATGGAAATTGTAAAAAATCGACTGAATTATTTTCTAGGATGCACTTTTCTAACTGTGCAGAATGAGTCAATTTCGATATATAACATTGTAAAACTTGATAAGTATGAAACGAAAAATTTTAATTTAAAATAGTTCTGATCGTTTTTTTGGAGAGGTTTTTAAATTTACAGCAGATTTATATCCCATAATGAATCCGAACTGTTAATTGATCAAATTTGATTCTTACACGGAGAGGGTTGATGGAAATTTTGTCTCGATGACAGCGTCTGTTGTGCTTCTTCAGGTGAACCTCTCGTCTATAGGAACTGTCACAATGAATGCAAGCAAATGGTCTCTCACCAGTGTGGACTGCTTCATGCATGCGCAGACGCATTGCTGAAGTAAACTCGGCTCCACATCCTGAACTCGCACACGTAAACTTCTTTATTTCCTGCGTTTGAATAATTCAAAATAGAGTTTATATGAATTTATAATAGTGACCACCACTATCGTATACGATACACCATGTATCTCATCCAATCCCTGCTGAGGTACTATACAATAGCATTACTTGGAAATTGGTTTTTCTCACTAGCTTAATATACATTCTTTCAGTTTTGGCTGTCCCAAATTTGCACTAATTTGCAATAAAATTCACTTTTTCACATTCTGAATTACAAAAGACGTTTCAAAACTAAATTTTGTGACCAAGTGACTACCTCCATAATTTGAGTTCAAACCGAGCCTCAATTCTCAATTGGATTTCTCAGGCTCTGAGATTGAACCCGGGACCGCCAGAGGAACGAGTGATACTGTAACCCAACGCAGGACAGTTTTTGTCCCATGCAAGAAACTGTGAAATATTACACGATCCATTCAATGTTAACTTGGTCAACTGAATATTTAAACTTTCAAAAAATGTTTACTGTTTTGCAATAGAAAAACTCAGTTACTACTACATACACCGTATGTAATTAAATTCGGTTATACAAGACCCCGATGAAAAACTAACTTTTAATTTGGATATTTAGAAAATAAATGCATTTTTGTTCACCATTATAGTAAGCACAAAAACTTACTTTTGCTTTTGGTATTATCTTCCTTTTTTCAGCTGTCTTTGAATTTGGAAATCCGCTCTTCCTCTTACTCCTTCGTTTTGTGGTTGTCAAACCACCATGTAGTACACTCTTTTCAAATACCCAAAAATGGGATGAAGCAAGACAGGTGGGGTGAACCGCGTCAATTTCTGAAAAGTTCTAGCAATCAGGCTACGTGTCATATTTTTGTAAGTTGTAATGGGCTTGTAATTGCCCATTACAACTTTTCGGATGTTTCGAAAGCTGACCTAATAAAAATAGGAGAAAGTTAAAAATTGTCTCCAGATCAGCCAAACGAATAGTATCCATTTTGACTCAATCCTGATACACTAAAAACTATCTCTGGATTTGCTGGTTCCAGTCAATATTGAATTGAACTAAAAGTAGGTAACACAATAAGCAAGAGCTATACGATGGTTTTCTCTTGAATTTTTGCACATCGGGTTATGCCGGAGGGCGGGTTATCCATATTACAAAAATCATGCCTGCTGGAGTGTTCACCACTTTAAAGGATAAACTGATATTGACAAAACTGTCTCGCTTCACCCCATTTTACTGTACTTCATTGCTTATATAATCGTCTGAAGGGAAATCCAGTTTGCTGTCTTCTCGTCCAGTTCCATTGCTCATGCGCCTACTCCTTCGTAGAGATCTTCGGAGTAATGGTTCACATTTTACCACAAATGCCTCAACTTCCTCCCCCAAATGATTTAGTTCCGCTGATTCTTCTCTTTCCTGTTTAATGTGACACTCAAACTCGTTCAACTCCAGTTCTTGTTTCGCGTTTGACAAGTGTTTACGAAGACCTTCTACATATGAACCTCTGGCTGAGAGTCGAGTGAATTCTAAGTGATTCCGGAGTAATTTCTCTAAGATGGCTCCACATAAGAGGCAAAGCTTCAGAAAATGATCCTTCTTAGCTCTGACACTTGTAGTGTTGAAGACGAGTTGAAGGCCTTGAGAAACAGAGAGCCTGTGAGGGAGCCAAATAATATATATAATAATTAGCTTGATTAAAATCAATTTAATTCAACTAATTTGGTGTTAGAACCTTGGGGAGGAAACGTCAAACGACGCTACATATGATGCTACACCAAGGCTCACGAGGCAGTTGCAGCAGGTGGATTCCAGTGGAAGACCTTCAGGCTTAGTCATGTTACAATCTAACAAAGAGAAGAGAATTTTTAATNAGTGTTTGGTGTTAGAACCTTGGGGAGGAAACGTCAAACGACGCTACATATGATGCTACACCAAGGCTCACGAGGCAGTTGCAGCAGGTGGATTCCAGTGGAAGACCTTCAGGCTTAGTCATGTTACAATCTAACAAAGAGAAGAGAATTTTTAATTTTGATTCATTCTCCCTAATGAACCGTTTTTCATCGACTATGAGGCTCGCCTTATAAGATAAACCTCACAACACAAATGCCCCTTCGCTGCATTGTTAAAGTAAATTTTGCTGGAGCAACTTACTATTAGTGACAGAAAATGTAAAAATACTAAAAAACATTCTTACAATGTCCAATGTAGAGTTACTAAAGCTAGTGTCTAAATTGTTGCTGAGTTTGGATATTGCGTTCGTTTACAATCCAATTTGTCTGCTTGTCATGCTGGTTGAAGCGCTTCCAATAAAGAACACACCGAACTTCTACTTTGGACCACTGTAAAAATTTGCAGTCTGTCAGTCGTGTGAGTTCCTTAGAGTGTGCTGTTAGTTTCTTAAACTAGGGATTTAATTTCTCGATCATGAACTTCCACCAAGGTATTCGGATGGAGGCAGACAGCTAATAACATATTCAACCCTATATTTGAAAACTACTCCGCTGCATTTTTAAAATGCTTTATTTAAACTTTAAAGTTTACTTCCATTTTTCAATTTTTTAGATAGTAGTGGACATTGTAGAGGCTTTAGCAGCTTAGGTTTCATCATCGCTCTCAAATTCAGTCATGTACTCATTTACAAAGTGAATCTTCAAACCTATGATTTAGCCAGCGATCGCTGATGCTCTCTGGGTTATTTTCCTTTAAGTTCTTTACTTTAGATTAAAAAATTTCACAAACGATTTGAAGAACTTGCTACATTTATAGGCTTAAAAGAGCATCAACAACTGCTGCCTAAATCCAACCAAAATGTTGAAGACTTTTTTCTTGGTTTTTGATAGAGGTGTTGCGGAGCTTCGATCGAAGTCTTTGAAATATCGAAGCTTCGATCTTGGAATTTTCTTGCCAATCTTCGACGAAGTCTTCAATCGAAGATTCAAAGGTTAAATTTCTTAATTTGAGTGTGGTCGACTTACACACGTTTTCAATCATTTCATAAAATGATATCACTCGTTTGTTGTTCTTTGTTTGAAAATTTAATTAAACTAGTTCCAGTGCACGAAGAAATGCTTACCTTTCTCCATCATAACTTTAAAACGAACTGGTTTACTGGTTACAATTACAAATACTAAAAACTACTTTACGTTTTATTTTATTTGTTATATAGAAATAAAATTCTAATTTCTCAATTTACAACGTAATGGAACGTTAAAATGGCTTCCGCTTGTTATTACTATTCGATAGACACCCCACATGCAAATCCTTCGAACCTTCGATCTTGTTTTTTTCGTTCCCTTCGATCTTCCATCGAAAGGAAAAAATGACCTTCGCAACACCTCTAGTTTTTGAAAAAGTTCACATTTCAGATGAGGTAAGTGCGTCTTATGATCCGATTAAGATTGCTGAAACATTTTGTGACTTATTGTTCATGGGGCCTTATATGCTAAGGGCATTTGTAAGCGAGGAAACACGGCAGCTCCGATGTGAGATGATTAGTGCGTACAGAAAGACATCATGATACGGTCTCATTCTCATGGTGAAATGAATGTTTATTCTCTTCAGTTATCAGTTGACTACATAGTTGAATGGTTACCTTACCTCTTATCTGTAGAGAGGGTATCTTATCTAGATGATATTACTNTTGAATGGTTACCTTACCTCTTATCTGTAGAGAGGGTATCTTATCTAGATGATATTACTGCTAGACGATTTCCATGATTGAGATCATGAGAGTTTACCGTGGCCGGGTTCCGTCCTGCACTACTGTCTATTCTANGACATCATGATACGGTCTCATTCTCATGGTGAAATGAATGTTTATTCTCTTCAGTTATCAGTTGACTACATAGTGGAATGGTTACCTTACCTCTTATCTGTAGAGAGGGTATCTTATCTAGATGATATTACTGTTAGACGATTTCCATGATTGAGATCATGAGAGTTTACCGTGGCCGGGTTCCGTCCTGCACTACTGTCTATTCTANTTAGACGATTTCCATGATTGAGATCATGAGAGTTTACCGTGGCCGGGTTCCGTCCTGCACTACTGTCTATTCTAAGTCACCTAACATATCCTCTTTAGTTTGTTGATCGGTTGATCCTAATTTGTTTTATGGAAAGTTTCAATTAAGTGTCAGTAAGTGAAATAACATTGACTGTACTCCAACTTATCTTTCCGTAAATAAACACTCAATACCCATTTTTATGGGCATCTGGAGGGATGAAAGTCAACACCTACAACTTACCAAAATTAGTGTTTTATAACTCTTCTCAATTACTCCGAGTTTGGCCCGTCTTAGAGCCATGTCTCTCACTCCCTAAATGTTAGGAGTCGACTCTCGGAGTCATAACTCTGACACATTGATTTTTGGAGTCGAATCTGACTCCGTAAGTCATGTAATACAAAACATGGAAACTCGGGTGGAGTCTATAATTCATCAAATGATTCCCGACTCCCAAAAACCCTGCGAATCAGTCAAATTAAAGGACATGACTCTGGCTGGAGTCATAGTCGTGGAGATGGAAAACACTAGTTTTTAATTTGCAGGGAATCAAAGCAAAGTACGTATTTACTGGAGTAAAAATAGAAAAGTGTAATATGGTATTTCCCTAAGTATTCTAAGTTTCTGGGATTGCCCGCCGTCCGCCAGCCCTGCGCTATCTCGCTGAGAAAATTCTAAAGACATTTTTCACTACCGATCCCTTCAGAAGTAGTTAGGGCTTTTTGAATTTTTTTTCTGCACTCGCGCCTTCAGTTGCCTCGCATATTTTATTTATTGAGTTTGGATTGTCATTGTTATTGAGTGAGACTTAATTCTCCCCAACCGCTTCCCAACCCAGATGCACCTATGGTCTCCCGCCTAACTCTTTTCCCCTCTAACGATAAGCTACGGAAGCCTCAGTTTAACTTCAATTTCTGAAGAGGTAAGGTGTATACTTTTGGTTTGTTTTGATTTNCAGTTTAACTTCAATTTCTGAAGAGGTAAGGTGTATACTTTTGGTTTGTTTTGATTTTGATGATTTTAAAAGTTTTGTATTTGTTTTAAGTAGAATTAACCTGTCGAAGTTTAATCCAAAGCAAGTGAGGGTAAAAATATGGTTTTGGTATACACTTGGGGAGTATCGAACTAATTTTTTTTTTTCAGAAAAAATTTTCTTTTTTGGATTTTTGCATTCTCCATGAATCATAACATTTGAAAATTTTTGAGAGTTTTTAAAACAAAAAAGTTATATTTCTCGAAATAATTTTTGCAAAATGCCCAAAAGTATCATTATTTATGCTATTTTATTAATTTGAACACAACTTAACAACCTAACAAACGTCCTCAAATGTCACGATTCTGGTATAGAAATGTAAACGTCTGAAAAAAAATTTATTTTTATTTTCAAATACTGTCTCTATAAATTGAAAGAAAACACCCCCTAAAATCTATACCCCAACCAAAAATATTGATATTGAATTGTTATTTATTAATATTGAAAAATTGCTGAATTTTCTATCTGGAAATTATTCTAAAAGTATTTTTCCATAAGGCTATGTAAAACAATAAAATTGTTACGGCCGATTCCAACTGCATTCTTAACCAGAATTTTATTCCCAATTTTCAATTCTTTTGTATTGGTCTGCTTCTCAGAATAAAATAACTTTTCGCATACCATGGGAATCTTGAGCAATTTTTACAGTGCCCGACTCTGCACAGTGGTAGCCTTACACCATGAGAAAGTTTTAGTATTTAGGTTGATTATATTTATATGTGAGGTTTGCGAACCAGGGATCGGGAAAAAATTCAAAAAGCTCTAACTACTTCTGAAGGGATCGATCGGTACCATTCTTGCCCTTCATAGTCGATAATTAAAGAGTCCTTCATTTTTATCCAGAAATTTTCCCGAATAACGTTTCATATTTAAAAAAAAATGTGTCGTCACTTAAGAAAACATGTGGGAACATTTAGTTCCCGACTACTTTCGGTAAGTGTAGGCCAATAGGATTGTTTCCAAAAGATTTCCCTTGTTCTGGTTTGCCAAATACTCCTTCATCATATTGTGATCCGCTGCATCCAATGTCGACAGCCGTAAGCTTGTAAACTAGGATCTACAATTCCCATTAGAACAATTGAGTAGTATAGTTTGTTTCTATTTGTAAAAAGTGGATTCTGAGTAGGAAGGACATCTGATCTTCACATGCTTTCCATTAATTGCTCCAAACACGTTCGGGAAGTACCAAATTTATGAGAAGCTTTTCTGCATTTTTCAACCAGCTTCCTGTTGTCGGAGGTGGCAAGTACAAAGGTCCCTTTCCCTTGCAAATGGCGTAAAGAACTTGACGGTTAAGTAACGAAACATACTGAGGAGATACTCTATAGTTGAATGCCAAGGAGATNCAAGTACAAAGGTCCCTTTCCCTTGCAAATGGCGTAAAGAACTTGACGGTTAAGTAACGAAACATACTGAGGAGATACTCTATAGTTGAATGCCAAGGAGATTTGGCTGCTACCACTGGCTAAACACCTGTNCGAAACATACTGAGGAGATACTCTATAGTTGAATGCCAAGGAGATTTGGCTGCTACCACTGGCTAAACACCTGTAATATAAATTATGTTTAAGTCTTTTTGGTAATTACGATTCACAATTAGTTAGTTATTTCAATCCTTTAAATCACCTCAACGCAATTGCCAATTTAACGCGGATAGGAATAGTTTGTCGATGTGTTTTAAAATTTGTCACGTTTGGAGAAATAATCGAAAACATTTCATCAAAATCCTTCTTGTTCATTCTGTAATTAAACTTCGAACTTTATTATATTCGATGTTAAATTAACAGCATTTCTACTTTGAAAATTTGCAATAAAATTTCCAAAGTTACCGAAAATACCGGAAGTGATAAGTGTGAGTCAATGTCGCTGAGTTCGTGGACGAGAGAGCTCTCTTCAAGACCTAGCTTCGAATATTATTTCTGATGTACATACTCCGCTTCTTGTGAATCCAGCGCAGTCGTAGTCTCTTTATTAGAAGACGAAAAAATAATTCATCTCTTCTTCGATCAAAGCATTTATTACAAGTAAAGAATGAATGAAGAATCGATCTAAAGTTTACTTGAAGAAAACTCTTCAGGAATATTTGTGGCAAGGAAAATGACAAGGAAGCGGTGACAAGCAAGGAACGGATAGGGAAATTTGGTATAAAGCATAATCCGGAATTTCTTGAATTTCTTGCGGCCTTCGACTTGGAATAGAAATTTGCTCTACACACCAATGTTCTTGTGCAGCTGATGTAGATGACTCAGGACGTCACGGACTCTCTTGCAAGAAAGGAAGTGGAAGATGACATCATTCTAAGAGCTCTTCGATTGGCTGGATTTCCTTGCATAAGAGAACCTCTTGGATTATCAAGAAATGACGGTAAACACCCAGATAGAATGGAATGACTTTAGTTCCATGGACCAGAGGCAGATCTTTAATGTGAGACTTTACATGCATCGACACCTATGCTCAGTCATACTTATCATCTACGAAAAAAGATCCAGGTTTTGCTGCTTTGATCGCTGAGACAAGGAAAATTCAGAAATACAGTTTTCTAAATAAAAAATTCCATTTTGTTCCGNGCATTTATTACAAGTAAAGAATGAATGAAGAATCGATCTAAAGTTTACTTGAAGAAAACTCTTCAGGAATATTTCTGGCAAGGAAAATGACAAGGAAGCAGTGACAAGCAAGGAACGGATAGGGAAATTTGGTATAAAGCATAATCCGGAATTTCTTGAATTTCTTGCGGCCTTCGACTTTGAATAGAAATTTGCTCTACACACCAATGTTCTTGTGCAGCTGATGTAGATGACTCAGGACATCACGGATTCTCTTGCAAGAAAGGAAGTGGAAGATGACATCATTCTAAGAGCTCTCTGATTGGCTGGATTTCCTTGCATAAGAGAACCTCTTGGATTATCAAGAAATGACGGTAAACACCCAGATGGAATGGAATGACTTTAGTTCCATGGACCAGAGGCAGATCTTTAATGTGAGACTTTACATGCATCGACACCTATGCTCAGTCATACTTATCATCTACGAAAAAAGATCCAGGTTCTGCTGCTTTGATCGCTGAGACAAGGAAAATTCAGAAATACAGTTTTCTAAATAAAAAATTCCATTTTGTTCCGGTTGCTGTGGAATCTAGTGGAGTTCGGGGTTCAAGAGGTCTCAGTTTATTGAAGAAAATTGGAAAATTTATTCAAATCAACTCTGGAGAAAGACGATCTACATCTTATTTAATTCAGCGGATTAGTTTGGCCATTCAACGTGAAAATTCAGCATCTATTTTGGGAACTCTACCCTCTGGCAAACATTTGGAAGAGATATTTTACCTTTAAAATAATTAAAACCTTATTACATATTTATTACATATATATTATANCGTCTGGCAAACGTTTGGAAGAGATATTTTACCTTTAAAATAATTAAAACCTTATTACATATTTATTACATATATATTATAAATAATTATATAAATAATATGCTGTTACATCTCATTGTAACATCCCATTGCAACATTCCAAAGGCTCTTTTACGCTTTGTCTAGATTTTATTTAAGTTTTTATGCTTTCCATATTTTTTAGGTTTTATTTAGGTTTGCTTTCTATTCTTACAGTTCTCTTTAATTTTTTAGTGTTTTTTTTTGTGTTGTTTTTTGTTTTAAGTTAGGTTTCTTTTTAGATTTTTTTAAAGTTTTTCTTAGGATTTATTTAGTTTTTTTTACTTTTTTTTTTGTAAGGTATTCCTTACAGTTTGTTATTTGTAGTATTTTTTTTTAGATTTTCTTTAAGTATTCTTTAGATTTTATAAGGTTTACTTTAGCTTTATTTTAGGTTTTCTTATGATTTGTTTTTTCTCTAGACTTTATTGGGATGTTTTAGGTTTCTCTAAGATATCTTTTCAGTTTTTATGGTTTCTATAGGTGCATGTTTTCAACTCCATTATATCTTTTATAGTGAACGGAAAACAAACCTCGTCATAGTTCAATAAAACCTGAAGAAATGCTAAAGGAAACCTGGAAAAAAACTCTTAAAAAAGATCTTACAAAATCTAATGAAAATATTTAAAAAAAAAAAAATTATGTACGGAAGAAAACCTGAAAAAAAAATAAGTATAACATAAAAAAACCTGAAGAAAACGAAGAAAAGTAAAACCTAAAAACAAACCTAAAGAATACATACAGAAAACCTTAAAAAAATCTCGAGAAAAGCTAGACAGTGTAAAAACCCTTGGGATATTACAACGAGATGTTACAACGGAATATTATAATAGAACGGGATGTTATAATTAGTTATTTATGAAAGGGATGTTACAATAAAGTTCTCTTTGGGATGTTACAATTATCACAGGATGTTTCAACGGAATGTTACACTGGTATGTCACAATAGGATATTATAACAGGAATTTTTGCTTTGATGTTATAATCAACAAACACTGCAAAATCCTACCCAGAAATTTTTTCTGCTCATTAATTTAGCAATTAGTCAGCTTTTGCTCGGTCAGCATTNACTGCAAAATCCTACCCAGAAATTTTTTCTGCTCATTAATTTAGCAATTAGTCAGCTTTTGCTCGGTCAGCATTTTTGTGGTCACCAGTTTGGTCACCAGTTTGGTCACCAGTTTGGTCACCAGTTTGGTCCCTCAAATTCGGCTCCTTCGTTCATTTATTAGCTGTATCTTTTCTAATACTTTTTTGCATTTACAGGGTGCCCATAGTTTTTCACACCCTCCTTACGTGTAAAGTGAAATCAGTTAATGCGTTTTGCATGGGATGCTTTCACTTTACAAGTTAAGAGAGTACAAAAATTTTGGGCACCCTGTATAAGTTTTATTTCATGTGGTTACCCTCCTTAAACCAATGAATGTGTTAACACTTACGAAGAGGCCGATTTTGACGGCTATGACTAAAATGCTGACCGAGAAAAGGCTTATCAAGTTACAAATAAGGAGTTTGGGGTAACTTTGGTCAGCATTTTGTCAGCATTTTAGTCATGGCNAAAGGCTTATCAAGTTACAAATAAGGAGTTTGGGGTAACTTTGGTCAGCATTTTGTCAGCATTTTAGTCATGGCACTCAAAATCGTCCTCTTCGTGTGATATGGACTGTACTTGTTATTGTCTCTGGGGATCAAAGTTTCGCTTGGTTACTGTGAGAGTGAGAGTGCGAGTCTCCTCACATCTAACCACCGGGCGATACAGAGTCCGTCCCACATACTTTTGTTTAAGTTTTGGAAAATTTCTGTAAATATTAGCATCGTGGTACCTTAAATCGATCAGTAATGTCAATGTGCAAATTGTTCTTTTGAGATCGAATGTTTGCTTTGAAATCGAATTTTGTGAAATAATTGAAAATTTCCATCCAAAACATCTAAAACAAATCTATATAAACCTAGAGAAACTCTAAAGCAAACCTCAACAAAACCTAACGGAAGCCTTAACAAAGCCTAAAAAACCTAAAGGAAACCTTAAGAAAACCTGAAAAACCTAAACAAAATTTAAAGAAATCCTAACAAATAAGCTAAAAAACCTAAATAAAAAACTAAAAAGCCTAAAAAAACTCAAATTGAAGTCGAATCTTATCTTGGAAAAGCTAAAATAAAGGGTGTCCGGGAAGTAGAGACAACTTTGATAATGGTATGACAATATCACCTAAAATGAAATATGTCTTCCAAAAATAAGAAAGAGAATCAGAATCGCATTTCGTACATAAAAGTGAAGTCTTGTTTGTGGTGACTTGGATTTACGAAAATGTGTAGAAAAAATGTGAGATATTTTCTGCGGGGATTTTTCACTATTACGAAAATTTCGCAATCCATAACAAAAAAATCACAATCAAAATTTTTGTCGCAGAGCGTATGAGCAAACTGATATTTCATGATATTTTTAAGAGGTATTAGGCTTCTATTTAGGCAAATTTTGAACCTCTACCTGGCCGTCGTCCCAAGAAATTATCACCAGAGGAATTGAAGAAAGTGGAGAAAGACTTTCATCGTCACTCCAACATACCCGTCCTCACTGCAGCTAAATGAGTCAATTTTACGAGGTCTACCAAGTCGAATATCAAAGTATACAGGCTGGGGATTAAGGCTAAGATCATGAAACAGTCTCTGAAATATGTCAAGGATAAGGAGCAGCGAGCGATGACCAGCCTTAGAAAAAGTTTCAAAATTGCGCGAAAGAAATTCCTCGTCACGGATGAAAAAAATTACGATACATTTGACCATTTTTATTTATCGGGCACAAAATGAGTGAATCCCTTAGATCATTCTGTGTCGGATTATGAAAAAAAATTTACCTAAATCACCAAATTCAGCAGAAAATATCTTGTTTGGCAGGAGATTGACGAAATTGGGGATGTTTCTGAGTAATTTGTTTCGGAAGGGGCTATAAACTAAAAAATCTACTTTGGAGAGTGGCGGAAGCAACGATTACTTCCTTTTATAGACAAGCAACACGAATTAGAACATGTTTTATTTTTTCTTGATCAGGTACGTTCACAATCGCCACTACTGATGTAGACATTCTAAGTCAGAAAATTGTCTAATTTGTACCAAAATTTCTAAGCCCCTTAAACAAGAAGCCAGATAGCTAAACAACCAAAACCCATACAAGGATTTCTGCACAATTGATTACATGTTGAGGCATTTGATTTTATAATTCAATTGATAAATAATATAAATTTTCAACTCGACATGTTTATCAGGGCCAGGGAGAAGATTACTGTACACCTATTTTNAGGAGATTGACGAAATTGGGGATGTTTCTGAGTAATTTGTTTCGGAAGGGGCTATAAACTAAAAAATCTACTTTCGAGAGTGGCTGAAGCAACGATTACTTCCTTTTATAGACAAGCATCACGAATTAGAACATGTTTTATTTTTTCTTGATCAGGTACGTTCACAATCGCCACTACTGATGTAGACATTATAAGTCAGAAAATTGTCTAATTTGTACCAAAACTTCTAAGCCCCTTAACACTCCAGACTATGATATTTTTTCTTTCATTAAAAAAAAATTTCTGCACAATTGATTACATGTTGAGGCATTTGATTTTATAATTCAGNGCACAATTGATTACATGTTGAGGCATTTGATTTTATAATTCAGTTGATAAATAATATAAATTTTCAACTCGACATGTTTATCAGGGCCAGGGAGAAGATTACTGTACACCTATTTTATGGTTTGTGTGAATTTGGTCGGTTAGGGCAGGGTTGATTATTTGGTATGATTATGTCAGAATTGAGAGATTGGAATTGGGTGGGATGACAGAACAAATGGTCTATTAATAACATTGGACTGATTAAATAAGCACTTAATTTGATGAATTTATGTCATTGATGATCCAATTACTTCTCGGTAACAAGATTAACGATAGGAACATTTAGAAATTAACACGACAATGAATTTTCCCTTATGTCCTTTGAGTTTTGTTTGACTAAAATTTTATTTGAATTCTGTCAACAAAAAGTGTAAGTTGGTACATAATTTACTCCAAGTACATACTTTAGCCCTCCCGTTAAACATTTTAGTGTATCCAAGGTGGAGTTAAGTTATAGTGAATCCGGTTAATTTGAAAGTCCGCGTATAAGAAAAGAAATATGCTGGGCTCTTTCTCAAAAATATAATTTTAAATGTAAAATAACTCGGTTATTATGAAATCCGATTGCTGTAAAACAATTAGTTGTCTCCATTCGCGTGTGCTATAATTAACTAGCATTTATTTATGGTAATGTAATTGAAATTGTATGACTTTGTTGTATGTTCAGGTTTTTAGGTTAAGATTTTAGGACTACTAATCTACAGTATGTTAGGTAGCGAAGAAGAATTTTTTTTCTCACTCTCTCTTATAACCTCCGAAAAATCTATGAATTTGAGTCATTTATGTAACTGCATACAAACTACACTCTCTTACCAGATCTTAATTCTTAAGTAGAAGTTATTAGAGTTTAAAGAAGTTTATTAATATAAATTAGTTGTGCACACATTATAGTAGCGCGAAAAAAACAAACAGGTATTTGTGTGGTAAAAAGTAGTGAAAAACTCTCATCTTAATCCAATACTAGTAGTACCTATCGATACAGAGATGAGAGATACTGTTAAAGCTCTTCAGATATCAGGAGAGATTGCGGCCAGAAAACTTCAACTGGGGAGGGATTTGTAAATCTAANCTGTTAAAGCTCTTCAGATATCAGGAGAGATTGCGGCCAGAAAACTTCAACTGGGGAGGGATTTGTAAATCTAACATTACCACTCCCATCTATTCTCTCTTCGTGATTGGTCCTCTTATTAAATTCTCTCGTAGTGATTAGTACTCACAAAACCACATACCTTCTCAAGAGCTTTATGTATTACTACTAGATAACTCTCATCTATGCAGCGTTCGTCAAACGAATAGTTCCTTGATGAATGATTTGAATAATTCATTCTATAATTCATTCTATAACTCAGACAATAAAAAATTCAATAAATTTTATAATTTTTTCGGCAAATTACAAATAATTGGAAAAAATTTTTTCAAACTACTTTACTTGGTGATCTTTTCCGATTTTATATTAAAACTATTCTTAACTTATACGACGGAAGCCTATTATTTTTATTAACATATATTATTACAATTTTATCTAGTGTTTTCCCATAAAACTGTCAGTAAACTTTCAAAATTAATGTAATTTTCAAAAATTTCAAATAGATTTAGCATATAATTAAAAAAAAACGGTGTAATGTTACAAAGACAGGCGTTATTTTGTCATCCGAGGTACAGAAATATCGAAATCAATATAACTTGTTTTAACCCCTTATACAGAATTATTTGAATAATTCGTGAATAATTCTAATAATTCTAATAATTCGAATTCGTGAATAATTCGAATAATTCCAAATTTTTTTCGGAAAAATACGGAATTTTTTGAATCCTGAATCTATGACTATCAATGCAAACAAATTACCATCGTCGCATCGTAAAATTGTTTAGAAATGCAGGCGCCATTTGTTCAAGATTCACAGCGATGTTGAACGTTGAAAATTACGAAAGTTTAATAAAATCTCCGCAAATGACACATGTAGCTTTTATTATTATTATTGAGATTGCAGAGCAAACCAATTTTTGGGGGTATACCCTTGGGCGTGGTCGAAAATTTTTTTTTGTTTTCTGGATTTTTGCATTTCTTTACGAATCATGATGACATTTGAAGATGTTTTAACTGACTGAACTACACATTTAAGTACAGTGACAAGTAAGAATATGTATATAATTTCGTAGAATCGTCGATCAATTTATTTAAAGCTGTAGACTCAATGGAAAAATAATCAGTGTGACCTGCGTTTATTGAATTCTCTGTAGTAACGCATCGCATCGCTCTCAAAAAGGCTATCCACACCTAAGCATTACTTAAAAAACTCTAGTAATATTCCGACTTATAATCAACAAATAAAATTATAATTTCATTATTCTGTTTCCAGAGTTTTGATACCTTGCCCATATATGACAATTTCATTGGGCCGTTTCGACTGAGTACTGTTCTTATTTATTTTTCTCAAAATTGAAGAAAATAAGTATCATTTGAGGTCAAAGAGTGAACTGCTTGAGGCTTCTGCCTGCTGCTNGTGAGTACTGTTCTTATTTATTTTTCTCAAAATTGAAGAAAATAAGTATCATTTGAGGTCAAAGAGTGAACTGCTTGAGGCTTCTGCCTGCTGCTAAACCTTATTTTGTTTGGAGTTCTTACTCCAATGGAATCCCGTCCAGCCGTCAACGGTCAGCATGGTCTCCATACGACACATTCAGTAACTAACATAGTAAGTAACAATAATCTGAGGCGTTAGTTGGATTCCAAGTGATATAATATGTTAATCGATTAGAAATTGTTTACACAAATTAAGATTCTCACATTTTGTCACAATCAAGTCGAATTTTTGAAAACAAATCTAAATTTTTTAGCAAAAGTTGTTTCCAATTTTTTTGAAATTACTTACAATTACAATATACACAGTCAGATACGAATCGTATCTGACTGTGTATCGTATCATACGATACAATGGTACGGGATCCTGGATTCTAAAGTATACTGAAATTTGGTACACTAGTCAATGGATTAAAAAATTTTATTTTAGCACATCTGATATCAACCTATAAACTGTAAACCCCGCTAGCTTTTAGAGAGTTTTTACTAAAGCTCAAATAATAANCACATCTGATATCAACCTATAAACTGTAAACCCCGCTAGCTTTTAGAGAGTTTTTACTAAAGCTCAAATAATAATTTTTACAATGCATTGGGTGTCACAATTTTGTTAACATTGACAAACTCAGCTTCTAGTTGAACCTTAATTGGTAAAGGTAGAAGTGACTGGTATATTGGTTATTATAATATTGGTTGACTAAAAAATAACCTAGTTTGATTTTTGAAAAGGTTGGTGGTGAGAAGAGGGTGTTGATAGCTACTGTGGGATCACTTCTTGTGGATCTCATTTCTTTCACCTTGATCCTCCCTCTCTTTCCATCTATTATTCAAAAATATCGAGAGGAAGATAAGAGTGGACTATATCCAATTCTGGCCAAGGCTTCAGGTCAACTTGGAATTCTCATTGGAGCTCCATCCAACCAATCAGAGACTGTTCTCATCGGTGGTATTCTTGGTTCCACTTTCTGCTTTCTCCAATTTCTTTCGGCACCTATTCTAGGGGCTATTGCAGATGCCAAAGGTCGTAGAGTATCCCTACTGACATGCCTTGTAAGTGAACACTTTTCAGGAAAATATTGTTTTCATTTCTTTTGGTTTACTTTTACATTACTTGTTTACAGATTGGGATCATTGGAAGTCATGTGATGTGGCTATATGCGGACACATTCCTCTGGTTTGTTCTCTCTCGTATGCTTGGCGGTCTCTCCCGAGCCAACGTTTCCATATCTAATACCATTATAGCTGATGATACGAAGCCAGAAACAAGGCCACGGGGTATGGCTCTCATTGGTGGAGCCTTTTCTATCGGATTCACTGTAGGGCCTGCTTTAGGGGCATACTACGCCAAAGTTGGGGACTTTACTACCCCTGCCCTCCTTTCCACTGGACTCAGCCTCATCTCTTTACTTCTTGTTTTCTTCTTTTTACCAGAAACACTACCACCCGTAAGAAAACCATCACATATTGTCTTCTGTATCTCAAAGTTTTTGTATATACAGTCGTCGGTCGAGTAATGCACAAGGAAACTTTAAAGTTTCTTTGTTTACTCATTTAGATCATTATAAAGGTAATTCAAGGCGACTCTGAGGGCAAATTCCTTATTGCACCTACAAAGTCGCTGAGAGTTACACTAAAATACTCCAATACACTACTTAATGAAAAATTTTTATAACAGTTTTCTCTAAACAGTAAACTTTCTTTAAGGTTGGTGAAACGTTAGGCCAGTGGATAGAAATCTGTTTATAACGGAGAGATTTTGCAAGGTGGCATTTCGCTATAAATTTCTCAATCGTGGAAAATTATATTTCGGATTTAACTTTGGGGAATGTCATACTTTAGATTCTTCGCGCTTGGAATGTAGAAGAGCCCCGCTAAATTTCTTTATTGGAAAAACATGCCATGTTAGTAGACTTGTCATGTGAAAAATCTAAAAAAATTAGCTAGATACCAAAATTAAAATTATTTGCACATAGTCGCCCCATGGCCCCTGCTAGAGTTTTTTCAGAAAAATGCCATAACTCAGCGAAAAACATTTTTTTCGAAAATTCCTTTTACTGGTTAATGCAGCATTAGGAGATGCACTATTTGAAATAATTGAACCGAATATCCAAGCGAAAAAAATGAGGTATGCTTTTCTGCATACTGTCCTTTCATTGTAATTCATTGTAACAGTTTGACCTAACTGTTATATAACAAACAGGAGTGTCTTATTATGTTACGCAGTATCACCCCAACATCCGGGAAGTTGGCATAGTCTAAAATTAGAGGTGTTGTGGATATCCGGCACCCGGTTATCCGGCGCCTAAAACTACCGGATAGACTATCCGCCGGATACCGGATACTTATAGGTATCCGCCCGGATAATTTTCTAGACACTTTTTTCAGAAATTCTAAAATATGAATCAATAATTTTATTAGATTTATTATATTGGAGTATGTATTAAAAGTGTTAGAGACTTTAAAAATTGACTCCTGCACGTTTGCGTGAAATGAGTCAAAACGCATCTTGTTTTNCCGGATACCGGATACTTATAGGTATCCGCCCGGATAATTTTCTAGACACTTTTTTCAGAAATTCTAAAATATGAATCAATAATTTTATTAGATTTATTATATTGGAGTATGTATTAAAAGTGTTAGAGACTTTAAAAATTGACTCCTGCACGTTTGCGTGAAATGAGTCAAAACGCATCTTGTTTTAATAAAAATTATGTGCAATACAAGCATAATCAAGCAAGCATGCCAGATATCCGGGCCGAATATCCGTGTCGGATATCCGATATCCGGCAATCAAAAAACTCCGGATATCCTATATCCGGCAAACCTGCCGGATATACTATCCGCAACACGCCTATCTAAAATTCTTTTACCTGGCGAAATAATGAGTGAGGTAGGGATAATACGTAGATTATTGCTTTGTTACAGGAAAAGCGTTCAGATGGTCGGATGGCCCTTTCGCTCTACCTCTGGCCGCCATATCTCTTCCAGTTCAAAGCAGTTTCCACGGGTAAACGACTCTTCCCTCTCGGCCTCATCTACTTTATCTACATCTTCTTCTACAGTGGGCTTGAATTTACTCTCACTTTTCTCACTCATGAAAAGCTACTCTACTCACCGAAAGACCAGGGAAAGATGTTCGCATTCGTCGGAATCACTATGACCCTTATTCAAGGCCTGCTCACCAGAAGACTGAAGACGGGACTCGAAAAACCCTCAGCGACATTCGGTATCTTCATCATGATTCCAGCCTTTATTCTCATAGGATTCTCATCAGAGGCATTTATGCTTTACTCGGGACTCTTCTGCTACTCTCTCGGTACTTATTATTTCTACTCGTTGTTCTATAATTGAAGCCAGATGAAAATTTTTAATTAATCTTCCCCCCNACAGCTAGCGAAATTTTCACTCTGTTTTTAAGCTACATTGCAATTGAAACTGATGCATTTTATGAACAATTTTTTAGGTTCTGGAATAGTTGGTCCATGCTTGACGTCACTGGCTGCCTCAGAAGTCAACTCAACAAATGAGAACGGAGTAGCAATGGGTATCTTCCGTTCGTTGGGTGCTTTGGCTCGGAGTTTTGGGCCATTGGTGTCGGCTGGATTATTCTGGTGCTATGGACCTGAAGTGGCCTATGGTATCGGTGCAATAGCATTCCTCATCCCTCTCTTCCTACTTAGAAGTGTACGTCCGCAAAAGATTAAGGAGAAATGATGCAACGAACAATAAAAATTCAAAGGAAGAAAATAGTGAACAATAATTCATAGTTAAGAAATTACAATGAATCATGTAAATGTTTCACTGATTACATGCTGAAGAGTTTGAAATATGGATTCAAAAAACCCTACTATGCAGTATATGTGTACAGAGTGGCTTATCTTTAGTGTCCTAGCAGGATGCTACAGATGAGATTTTATTATTGTTGAGTCACTCTGTACTTTTACTATCAAGTATTTTCTCAGTTCAATCGCTTGGTAATGGTTAAGTGCTACTTATACTTACGAAATATTTTCTCTCAAAATTCATTTCACTACTTTTTTTTATTAAAGGTTCGGTGCTAAGATAAATGAAATAAATCCTGCTTATCTTTATTTTTATTAGCATTTTACCAAATCAAATCAAGTAACCTGGTAACTACACTTACCGTCCAGAATATGTGAAAAGGTTTTATTGTTTTGCGGTACAATCTGCATAGCAAAAAAAATTAAATCTAAATATGGATGGTGGTGTATGTACAAGGTGATTAATCTTTCTTTGCACCCACTTTCTCCAATTTTATCATAGCTGCTCTCAACCTATGTTGTTGCTGGCAATAGAGTGTGAAAAAATGACGTCATGCTTCCTAGGGTGCCAAAAAACTGCAACCACACTGTATACAAAGTGAAGGGAATGAGACGGATGAATCGACAACTCAAGTTTTTTTCATTATCAGGCCAACCAAAAGCATTATTCGCAGCAGAAAGCATAATCAAAAGTTAGGCGTGGTCTGCCGATTGATACTTTGTATCTTCGCGATCCATCGAAAATGGAGTCGATTGACACGNGATTAATCTTTCTTTGCACCCACTTTCTCCAATTTTATCATAGCTGCTCTCAACCTATGTTGTTGCTGGCAATAGAGTGTGAAAAAATGACGTCATGCTTCCTAGGGTGCCAAAAAACTGCAACCACACTGTATACAAAGTGAAGGGAATGAGACGGATGAATCGACAACTCAAGTTTTTTTCATTATCAGGCCAACCAAAAGCATTATTCGCAGCAGAAAGCATAATCAAAAGTTAGGCGTGGTCTGCCCATTGATACTTTGTATCTTCGCGATCCATCGAAAATGGAGTCGATTGACACCAAATTACGATGAGTTACTGTGAGAAACAATGACTCACAATCACGACTTGAACTCAACATCCAAGAATTGGACCCTGAGTCATCGAGTCCTTTGTCCTTAGTCTTATTTAAATGGATATGTCCTTTAAGGACGATATTTTAGGAATAAAGGAAAAACACAAATTAGTCATAAACTATTTCACAGGATTTTGACCCTTTCAAAAGCCCATAAAAGCGGCTGTTTCACAAAGATTTAAACATACTGTTACGCTCGTTTTATGGTTTTTCTTTTTTCAACTTTCTGTAAAGAATTCTGTACGAAAACCTAATTAGAATCAATTTATGCTTTCTGCAGGTGTTGTCTAAGCGTTGTGAATATNGACTTGAACTCAACATCCAAGAATTGGACCCTGAGTCATCGAGTCCTTTGTCCTTAGTCTTATTTAAATGGATATGTCCTTTAAGGACGATATTTTAGGAATAAAGGAAAAACACAAATTAGTCATAAACTATTTCACAGGATTTTGACCCTTTCAAAAGCCCATAAAAGCGGCTGTTTCACAAAGATTTAAACATACTGTTACGCTCGTTTTATTGGTTTTCTTTTTTCAACTTTCTGTAAAGAATTCTGTACGAAAACCTAATTAGAATCAATTTATGCTTTCTGCATGTGTTGTCTAAGCGTTGTGAATATGTTGTCTAGGAGTTTTTTCTTTAATGCTTTGTTTGAAGAATTGATTTATGGTTTCCTTTCTCTCTCTATTTGCTTATTCTTACCGTAAACATTTGAAAGTTCAACAATTTTAACTTTTTTTTTTTTTTTTTTTACAAAAAAAATTCTGTACATAAATGATTAGAGAAAGCATAAATAAGTTGAAAAATGGGTGGAGCGCGTTATGACAACGCTAAGACAAGGAATACACAACGCATGCTCAAACTATAAAACGAGCTTTACTCTGTCCTTTTTCACTTAAGCTTCGACTAGAGTTGCCTTTCCCTTTCCTTTCTGTTACCATGAGGTGCTCAAGTCATCCCTCGATGGCATCCAAACTTTCTCTGTTTCTGACCATGACTTTCCCTTTCCTTTCTCACCTCGTTATTTTTCTAATTTGAAGTGAGTAACTATGGATCGTGATTTTTTTTAGCTAAAAATCTTAAAAGGTGGTAAATATTAAAGTAATAAATTAAAATATATATATATACTCTTACCTCATCTGAATTAAGATAGAAGATTCAGCACATCCGCACTATTTTCAATGGACTAGTCGCTGTGAATCAAGTCTAGTTAGTGAGGTCAAACTGTTTTCCCTCGCCTTTCCTCTTACAGAAGTAGAACTCGGTTCTACTTTAAGTTGAGCAAGGCAAGATCAAGGAAAAGAAGTGAGAAAGGAAAGGAAACTATGGCTGTTTTGTTTTCACATCTTGTGCCTATAAGATTCCCCTGGTAACGTGGTGGGTACTAAAGGAGAAAGTTTGGATCGAGATATTTGTCGAAGGCATGAGCAAGGAAAGTGAAAGTCACGGACTCTGGATCCAGCTTTAAAGTACTCTCTTAACAAAATCGTAAAGTCTACAAGTCTTGTCTTATTTTTTCTACTCATAGATTCAGAATTTACAACATGGTAGCGGTAACGTGATTGAGTTTAGGGAACAATAAGCAAAAGTCAGTTAGTTCATAATTTCCTTTTGATTAAAACTTAGTTTTCAAAGAAGATTAACATTAGCAAAGTCAATTTTTGTTTGTTTAATACAAAAGTTTATACAATAGTGCTAAGCAAGTAGAATAGTGCTAAACAAGAAAAGATTAGAAGAAATTATGAAAAAATCTCTTACTTTTGAAGTGAAAGTATTGAAAAGCAGAGTATACAGGGATCCCTGANCTCATAGATTCAGAATTTACAACATGGTAGCGGTAACGTGATTGAGTTTAGGGAACAATAAGCAAAAGTCAGTTAAGTTCATAATTTCCTTTTGATTAAAACTTAGTTTTCAAAGAAGATTAACATTACCAAAGTCAATTTTTGTTTGTTCAATACAAAAGTTTATACAATAGTGCTAAGCAAGTAGAATAGTGCTAAACAAGGAAAGATTAGAAGAAATTATGAAAAAATCTCTTACATTTGAAGTGAAAGTATTGAAAAGCAGAGTATACAGGGATCCCTGTTACTATCAAAGTGGTTCACAACTCAAGAAAGTGAACAATACACAGAAGTTAAATAGCTGTGAATACTGATCGCACAAAAAAATTCAAATTTTAACCAAATTCTAGACATTTGCATGAAGATTTTATTTAGTATAACAGAATANATACACAGAAGTTAAATAGCTGTGAATACTGATCGCACAAAAAAATTCAAATTTTAACCAAATTCTAGACATTTGAATGAAGATTTTATTTAGTATAACAGAATATTTTTTTATAATCCTTAATCATTAATATTATATGTTACTACTGCCTATGAATAAGGCTAGGTTTGGTAAATAATGAATTTTTTTTTTTGGTAATAATAAATTTCTCACCAATATTATGTATTTATTTGTTCTTTATATCCCAAGAACAAAACCCTTTATATAAATTCTTCTCCTTATAATATAAATCCATCTAATCAAAAATCAATCTCTTAAAAAAGTATGACTTTGGTAACTCTTTTTTTACATGTTAAACTCCCATTAGCCAATTTCAAAGTGGAGTGGCAGAACGGCAAAATAAAGACTCAATTATAATAGTTATTATTATAATAATTATAATAGTTGCATTAGTCTTGAGGNGAACAAAACCCTTTATATAAATTCTTCTCCTTATAATATAAATCCATCTAATCAAAAATCAATCTCTTAAAAAATTATGACTTTGGTAACTCTTTTTTTACATGTTAAACTCCCATTAGCCAATTTGAAAGTGGAGTGGGAGAACGGCAAAATAAAGACTCAATTATAATAGTTATTATTATAATAATTATAATAGTTGCATTAGTCTTGAGGTNAGAACGGCAAAATAAAGACTCAATTATAATAGTTATTATTATAATAATTATAATAGTTGCATTAGTCTTGAGGTTATCTTAATTCAATTGGCTACAATCCCCTGTAAATTGTCAAATTGTCGAATAATTGTTATTTATTGTGGAATAGGGTACAGTTATTTGTGAATCACCTGGTTTAGTTTCATAAACTGACATGAACAAATTTGTCCAGATATGTCTCACTCGGTGGTTCATGTGGTGTGTGGTAAACGTGTAACTAAACCGCATGAAATAGGGAAATGATGAAAGAAAAAAGTGTATTGATGAATTAAAAAGCAGAGGATTACATTTGTGCTCTGTGCTATCGGTTAGTAAAAATCACACTGTCACGTAAGTTAGAATTAGCTGTTCTCGTCGTTATATATTTATAATAAATNAAAAAGCAGAGGATTACATTTGTGCTCTGTGCTATCGGTTAGTAAAAATCACACTGTCACGTAAGTTAGAATTAGCTGTTCTCGTCGTTATATATTTATAATAAATTCTTTGTTTTCAATAGTAAAGAATGAAGAATGTGTCATTGGGAGTACTTGGACACGTTGACTCTGGNAAATAAATTCTTTGTTTTCAATAGTAAAGAATGAAGAATGTGTCATTGGGAGTACTTGGACACGTTGACTCTGGCAAGACGAGTATCTGCAAAGCTTTGAGCACTACAGCATCCACTGCTGCCTTTGATTCAAGCCCCCAGTCTATTGCACGGGGGATCACTGTCGATCTCGGTTTTTCTGCATTCCAACTCCGTTCGTAGTATAAAATTATTTTATCTCATGTAATTAAACGAATGCTCATGTTCGGTCGAAGTAAAGCATCGTCCACTGATTGTTATCAGCCCATTATCTGCTAACAAAACAACCTAACCTGAGAACCTAACAACAAATCTTAACACTACTACTAAAAGTATAGTGGATTGGTTACATTAGGCTGATTAGTAACATCAGCGGCGAGTGCTTTACGCGGCTTAACGTCTATCTCATGTTCTATTTGACAACTGTTGATGGTTAACTTAATCTAAGAAATTGTAAAATAGCAAGAGCGCAAGCAGCTGATGTGTTAGTCCTAACGCTGACTTATAGCATTTATCGAGTTAAAGACGTGTGTAGTTAGTGATAAATGACGGGTGGATAACTCCAACTACTGTTTGGTTGAAACTAGGGAAGCCGCGAGTAGCCATACTCGCGCAAATTGCGAGTATTAGTAGTCATCTCTACTCATTCGTTGAGCTGAATTCAGTCGATAACCGTCTAAACTGTTTACACGTTTTTAAAACTAAAAAAATTCCCTGTAGATTTAAGTAGTAGAGAAGTTTAAAAAATGACACTTTCTGTGGTCAAGTTTACCCTGGGGGAAATCGACCAAATTCGGGAATCCGTACCCCGGTTTGATTTTGGGCATTAGCACATCTCTGGGGGCAGGGTAACACTGACTTTTAACTATTGTTCTGACCAGAGGACAAGTGGAACTTCACAATGGTGGATTGCCCTGGACACGCGTCTCTTTTTCGAACTGTTCTAGGAGGCTATCAAATCATGGATATTATGTTGCTCGTCGTTGACATCAACAAAGGCCTCCAAGAGCAAGGCGCAGAGTGTCTCATTCTTGCAAGCATCACATCTCGACATCTCATTGTTCTTCTGAATAAACTGGACTTGGTACCCGTGGAGCAGCGAGCACAAAAAGTAAAGTAACAACCAAACTGAAGCAACCAGTCTGAGGAATTTTCAGTAATAGGGTGATTTAAATATTAGGTTTAAGTCTGATCCAAACCTAATTATGAGATTGACACCAAGAATCAGTGAGTTAGAAGGACTTTCTGCTTCCTCTAAATTTAATCCGTTTTTCAAAACTCAATTCCAGACCTACAGTTGCTGCAAGAGGTTAAACGAATTGAATATTTTCACATTTTATTCTAAAAGTAAGAAACTAAACGACCCAAAGCCTATTGCAATCTCTTTGTTATGAGAAATTTACCAACCCTCATTAATTCTTATTAAATCGTCCTTGCGCTTAACCATTTGAAACAACTTTCATCATACAAAATTTTTTTCTTTCGCTGTTAATTTAGCACCAGACACTTTTGATTGATGAGGCTTGGTAAATTTCTTATCTAATTTGTTGAACTTTTTGAAAATTTTTTTGGGTCGTTTGATTTCTTACTTTTAAAAATAATTGAAAATATTCACTGTGCATGCAAACTGTACTAACATAACCAATAGTTACCTGGCAAATTTCAGTGCCGGCAACCATGATTGTAACTGACGGTTTTTAGGAAACTTGTGTGAATTAATTAATTTATAACAATAAAATTTCTGGCTCTTTTGGTAGAAACAGTCAATTTTTTTAATCCTTGCACAATCTGCTTTATGGTTTTTCTTTTTAATGTCCGTAAAGTTCAAATGTAGGCAAGCTATAAACAATAAAAATATCACTTTTAAAATTTAAAACACCACTTAATTTACCTGTTAGGATAGGCAATTGTGCGAAGAAGAATACAAAGAGTCTTTGTTTCACTCACTTTAGTCCCTTGACACCTAATCACGTTATCGATAATTCAATATTCTTGTAATTTTACCACATCATTCTTATGAAACTGGAAGTTGAGGAACTGCTCGTCATCTAAAATACTAAAAGATTGAAACGAGTTTTCTTTAATTTTACGAGTGGTTCAACGTTGCATAATTTCGCCAAATATTGGTGTGGGTTTAATATTTTAACCTTTTAAATTACAACGAACTCAGACTCAAACCGAGAGTGGAAAGTGGTGAGAAATTAAGTCCAGTGCAGACCTAAACGTAATAATTTTTAAATCTCCTTAATGTTTTGTTTTATGTTATTTATTGAATGGTAGAATATTTGTTCCTAGGTTTCTAAAATGCAGAGTCTTATGAAAGGTGCTCTGAATAAGATGAAATTTTCCAGTTGTCCTGTTGTGGCCGTTTCTGCGATTCTCCCGTCAATTGGGATGAAGGAGTTGAAGGATGTGTTATTAGAGACAGTAGAGGGAGTGAGTTTCGTGCGAGAGACAGAGAGTCCCTTCCTCATGGCAGTAGATCATTGTTTTTCTAAAAAGGGACAAGGAACCATCCTCACAGGGACCATTCTCCAAGGCAAACTCAAACTCAACGACGTAATTCTCAACAACATATAATCATATAATCTAGTTCTTTGTCTACCTTCGAATATATCCTTGAGTCTGGCGTGATTTTGATCTAGACGATTGATATCCCGTCGACTGGGGAGACATGGAAAGTTAAGGGCATGGAGTCGTTTCATGTGGCTCTCCAAGAGGCTGCAGCGGGTGACCGTGTTGGTATTTCTGTCCCTGGACTAAATCCTCTCCTTGTCGAGAGGACGATAATTGGTGCTCCGAAGCTAATCCACACTTCCCTTACTGCTGCCATCATATCCCTCAAGAAAATTCCATTCTTCAAACAGTCTATTCATTCTAAGAAAGAGTAAGTCAATCGACACTCACATTTTGACCATATTGGATATCAAGGGGCACTGTAAATAAGATTTTGCATCAAGTCCTATCTGGATTTGAATTGTTACAGATCTTTTATTGAAAGAATTAACCTATATAAAAGTAAGCGCGATTGAGTCTACAATTATAAATTCGCCCTTGTAACTAGGGATTGCAATTGGCGGGGAAATTGCCCCGACAACGGGGACGGGGAAATAAATACCCGTTTTCCCCGTCGGTCCCCCGATTTTGTTTTTTTGCATTTCACCATTCACAACAAACTAACAAACTTTTGTGAAAAAAAAATAATAATTATGAAAAAAATTTTTTAAACAAATAACAAAAAGAAAAAACACAACTTAATTCTATTATGTTGATGTTATTTTCCCCGATCGGGGATCCCCGGCGTTTCCAGGGAATCTATTTCCCCGAAATCCCCGATTCCCTGATTGGGGACGGTCTTCAATTGCAATCCCTACTTGTAACCACAATTCAAAATGATCGACGCCGCTTTTGTTAAATTTGTTGTCGTGTCTCTACGCGCATGTAGCCGAAGGGTATATGCACATATAGTCGAAATAGCGAATTTTACAAACGCGACGACGATTATTCTGACTCGTGGCTACAAAGATGAATAATTGTAGACTTAATCGCGATTAATTACACATATAGCATAAGCTACGATTGTGATTCAAATATTCGATTGGAAAAAATGAGTAATGCAAAACAATGTAACAAAGCAGAGAAGCAAAGAGAGGTGTCAGCAGGTTCTCTGTTGAGTGAGGTGGAAACACACAGGAGTCATACTCCATTCTTCCATTTGAGTTTTCCTTTTCAACTCATCATCCCTCATCATTACAAAATCGCGTATCGTCACAAAAAATATCTGTTTCGAACATATATGCGTGAATCGTTCATAGGGACTATAAAATATCTGAAAAATCACACCGCGATTGAATAAACAGTCGTCGCAAAACTAAAGANGCGTGAATCGTTCATAGGGACTATAAAATATCTGAAAAATCACACCGCGATTGAATAAACAGTCGTCGCAAAACTGTAAAGAATTTTTTTGTCAATGGCGTTTGTAAAATTCGTTGTCACTCTATGTGCACGTAGCCTAAGAGGCTGGAACCCAACGATTTGCAGATGTGAGAAAAACATATTTTTGGGAAAGCTACGCTACTCTGTAATGCTGAGAGGTTGTGAGTTGAGAGAAAAAACCAAAAGTCGAGGAATGGGTTATGACCCAAATGGGTTTTATGGGTTTATGACCAAATGGGTTGAGAATGGGTTTTAGTAACTCAAAAGAAAACCTGCTTATGCCTCTCTCTACTTCTCTGCCTGCTTTTTTTCATTGTTTTGCATTAATCATATGCTTTTTTCTTCTAACATTATGCCGTAGAAGACTTAACTTTTATGTTAAGCATTATATGAAAAAATAATGTCATATGAAAGAATGCATTGTAGGCTGCAAAAAAAAAATTTAATTACCCTGTATTATAATTTTTGTTTCTATAGATACCTGTTTTATCCTTAACTCTGAACCATATTTGTCCATAATCTTTGACTTAAATACTTTGTTCATATGCTTGTGTAATATCTAATGTCTAATAATATCATCAAATTCAGGTATCATCTATCTATTGGCTATAACACAACCACAGCGAAAGTCACTCTCTTCAGACGACATCAACGATTCGAAGATAGTCTAGTGTCAGTTGAGAACGGCTGTGGAGATGCAGAGACAGTATTTGATCCAAATGGAGAACACTCATTTGTGTCGGAAATCCAAGGTCAAGATCTCAGTAGTTGCTTTNCATTATATGAAAAAATAATGTCATATGAAAGAATGCATTGTAGGCTGCAAAAAAAAAATTTAATTACCCTGTATTATAATTTTTGTTTCTATAGATACCTGTTTTATCCTTAACTCTGAACCATATTTGTCCATAATCTTTGACTTAAATACTTTGTTCATATGCTTGTGTAATATCTAATGTCTAATAATATCATCAAATTCAGGTATCATCTATCTATTGGCTATAACACAACCACAGCGAAAGTCACTCTCTTCAGACGACATCAACGATTGGAAGATAGTCTAGTGTCAGTTGAGAACGGGTGTGGAGATGCAGAGACAGTATTTGATCCAAATGGAGAACACTCATTTGTGTCGGAAATCCAAGGTCAAGATCTCAGTAGTTGCTTTGCAGTGGCAGAGTTTAAGAGTCCGATGATGGGAATTCCTCATCAACTCCTCATTGGATCTGACCTTCAGTCAAAGGTCGATTGTCGCCTCGCTTTTAATGGACGACTCCTTACCTTCACTAAAGACAAAAATTATGAAGATACTTTCTTGCAAGGTTTCTCGACAAATTTTTATTCTATCTCAAACTGATATAGAAGATTTTCTTAGCAATCCTAAAGATTATTTTTCTCTTAGGTTTAAAAATCAGTCAAAAGAAGACAAAAGAAGGGACTGTTGAGAGGATTCAAGGGGCGAATAGTCTCATCGTGAAGGGCTTTTGTAAGAAAGAGTCAAACGTGGAACACCTCCTCAACCTCACAGTCCATATCCAATTGGACAAAGTCCAGGACTCATTACTCAAAGGAAGAATTTTGTCCAGATTTGGTCAGACGACGAAACTTCGAGTAGAACTCGATGAACCCCTGACCTCTGAGCAGGCTGCATATATCAAAGGATCGAACAAGACAACTGTAACGATTGAGTACCTCACATATCTTTTCAGAAAGGGTCAGAGGAAGAATATATATCAGAATCTAGACTAATAAATTCTAACACTCAAAAATACAAAAGGCTGACTCTTAACTAAACTATTGTATTTTGGGAATTTTACAAAGCTATTATATCTTCTTCCTTGGAATAAAATGAGTACAATTCCCAATACAGTAAAGTTCGGTTATAGTGAACGTGTAGGGACTGGCAAAATATGTTCAGTATAGCCGGAGTTCATTATATCCGTATAGTGAACGGACACTTCAATCTAATAATTGTTCATTATATCCAAATTTTTCACTATCAATTCAGCTAAACCGATTTAGAGAAGCACTGGATAATGGGCATTTGCTTGAGACCATTTGATGAGCGCAGAATCCAACTTTGGATAGTTACATCGGCGTTGGCGTTTTATATTCTAAGAATTTGATATTTGAATTTTAGCTATTTGCTTAAATGTAACCTAATTATATTTCAACACTTTTATTATTATCTTATACCACAAAATCTTTGGAAGTCTTCTTCAATTTTAGATTTTGATTTCAAAATAAGAGAAATTGTAGAGTTTCAAATCTTATATTTCTCACATAGCGTTTGGCGAGGTGTGTTGGAGGACAAGTGCAGCAATGATATCGAATTTATCGTTTAAGGACAACGAAGTGCGCTTTTTGCCTGATTTTGACATTGTGAATTAGTAATTTACTTAATAAACTAAAACTCACTCATAGGTGAACATGCAAGTCCGGTGCATAGATGGGGAGGCATAAAAGTATAAGGAACAGTAGTAGCAAATGGTCTCATTACGGAATTCAGACATATTTCACTACAACCANATTGTGAATTAGTAATTTACTTAATAAACTAAAACTCACTCATAGGTGAACATGCAAGTCCGGTGCATAGATGGGCAGGCATAAAAGTATAAGGAACAGTACTAGCAAATGGACTCATTACGGAATTCAGACATATTTCACTATAACCGGACAAAATGACTCTCGGGACCG
Organism: Holacanthella duospinosa; assembly: GCA_002738285.1. NCBI lineage: Eukaryota > Metazoa > Arthropoda > Collembola > Poduromorpha > Neanuridae > Holacanthella > Holacanthella duospinosa. Next base: position 1,647 of record NIPM01000399.1, on the reverse strand, counting down.
GTAGGTTTGGTTCACTAAGGCCGGAAGTTCAGTAAAGCCGATTTCATTATAGCCAGACTACTTAACACATAATCTCCCACTTGCTTGGCAGGGACAGGACAGTGTGGTTTGGTATAGCCGGAGTCAAGCCGAACTTTACTATACTAGTTACTCTAGTATTAGNCTCATTACGGAATTCAGACATATTTCACTATAACCGGACAAAATGACTCTCGGGACCGGTAGGTTTGGTTCACTAAGGCCGGAAGTTCAGTATAGCCGATTTCATTATAGCCAGACTACTTAACACATAATCTCCCACTTGCTTGGCAGGGACAGGACAGTGTGGTTTGCTATAGCCGGAGTTCTATNAGCCGATTTCATTATAGCCAGACTACTTAACACATAATCTCCCACTTGCTTGGCAGGGACAGGACAGTGTGGTTTGGTATAGCCGGAGTCAAGCCGAACTTTACTATACTAGTTACTCTAGTATTAGAGATTTTGGCAATATCATGAAGTAAAGTTTTTGATGGTACTCGAGTCTACTTGCGATATCCGAAAACAAGGGTGAGGCTCGTGAGGAATATGCGATGAGGACTGCGAGAATGATGATCCAAACTCATTTACCTAGAGTTGGAAACGACACATTAGAAAAGGAAAGTCAAAGAATAATATGATGTAATAATCAAGTGGGACATATCTGAATCTCGTCCAAAAATAANGAATATGCGATGAGGACTGCGAGAATGATGATCCAAACTCATTTACCTAGAGTTGGAAACGACACATTAGAAAAGTAAAGTCAAAGAATAATATGATGTAATAATCAAGTGGGACATATCTGAATCTCTTCCAAAAATATCTTAAGACAAGAGTCGTGAGATAATTTGTCTGACGCTTAATCTCCTATTCGTCTCGCTACAAATTAAGCTCTTTGATATTCTGAACAAAGGAAAATTTGGAAGTAGAAAACTCATAGTTTTTTGATGTGTTGTTTTTCTGACTGTATCTCCTGGCTTTCATTATGTGCGCGTAAACACGTGACACAATCACACTGCAAACAGAAACGTCCACCGCGGAAACGAACAGCGCGCACTCATAATAGGTACCTTGATGAAGGGCAAAAGTCTTTATACATTATGAGAATGAGTAAGATGTAAGTTATAATCGAATAAGATCAGGGGCTTCTAGCCGCCAGACTCCGTAACCCTAGCGGAATGACATGCGTAACCCCTTTTTTTTTTGGGAATGGGTTTTCATAGAAAAGAGGGTACTATCTAAGAGGTTTACTTCCCTCTGACTACAACATATAAAAGTGAAAGTATGAGTATAGCCCTTACCTCTTCCTCGGCTCTAGGTACACTAAAGATAACTCACCCTGTACTAGATTAGTAGAGTAGGTGGTTGCGGGGAACATACGTTAAATCTTCAACTCTGAAATGAGAAGCGATTACATTTGTAATAATCGAATTAATTTTTAAACACTTTTAGAGTATGAAGTTTTGAATTTAAGGTTCGGACAAAAACTGTTTATTTTAATGTTTGAATTTTGAACCTTCTCATCAGGCATTCATAGGTTCCCTTCTTTGCACTAGTAGTATGTACGGGGCGGTAAATGCGTCAGCCCTGGGGCTAAAATCTATTTTTGTTCACCCTAAGACCCTT
>NIPM01000398.1:145174-159156 GCA_002738285.1 Holacanthella duospinosa | reverse complement strand
CAAAATTTGAAGTCCAGAAAATGTCGGCTCAGAAAATTTTTTCAGTCGAGAAAAAGACACACAGAGGTAACGTTTTATGTGTATGACTTTAGGGGGTCGCAGACAATTGGGTAAGGGGGGTTGTCTGCCGGAAAGTTAATAGAATGAAGAGAGTAAATCAAAAATAGTTAACCTTAAAAAAAAAGCACACACAACCGTCTGAATCGAACCCAGTACCTCCACTTTTAGAGCCTCGCTGCTAACCACATAACATATCTAACTGAGCACTGGGATAGACTTATTTTTAAGCATACATATTGTATAAAGAGACCGGACAAACAAACATTGCAGAGGTAAACTTTTAGGTTTATGATGGACTGATCCGACTAAAATTAACCTACCTAGCAGCAGCATCACCCTACATGCATGTAATTTTGCTTGGGGATGCGTGGGAATAATACCTAAGGAACTGCGTTAGCCGTTTAAAAAATTTTTTTAATGTCAAACATACGATGTATATAATCTGACACACACCTAGTCATCTCAGGGTTCAATTATTTCCGAATGTTGAGTAATTTTGAAATTCAATCTGATCAATTATCTAGCCGAATATTCGGCAAATATTCTGCCGAATAGCCAAGTCACAAGCCGAATACCGAATATTCGGATTCGGCTCAATTTTGGCCGAATTATTCGGCATGCCGAATATTCGTTACACCCCTAATAATCAAGGCCGACCAAATGCACTTTTTGCACTAAATCGCATTTTACAAATAAGCTATTTTTTTCTTTAATCATCCGTTTAGTTCTTTACGCAAGATGTATCCAATTTAGTGTACGCTAGAAAATAACCTTTGGCTTAAAGAGGCTACAGGACAAGAAATGTCAAATATAAAAGTTAGTCTGCTATTTCCTGTAACTTTCGTAGGAGTCATTTTGCGCCTTATGAGAGAAAGAAAATCTTTAAAAATTCGAAAAATTTCGAGATGAGAGATTCAATGTTTGAAAAAATATGAGCCCCCACCCCCAACTTTTGGTCGAATCCAACCCTTTTCCTTACTTCTACCAAGTAAGGGAAAAGGTTCCGCATGCAAGAGAGTCGCTCATAGCGCGCTAAGGACGGTAGTTCCAAAACCTGACAACGCAGTGAAGTTTAATTTTGTCAATAAACTAACTTACTCTCGAACCAAATAGCATTGAGCCCACGAAGTTCTCGCCGCGAGATTTTTTATTTTTTATTTCGAAATGTGCGCGTCTTCACATTTAAATATGTAGCGGTGAAGTTAAAAAGTTTAATTTGTGATTCAGATAAGTCTTTATTCTTTGATTTACTTTTAGCTAGCCACCAAAAATTCAAATAGACAGTGTACCAAAGGTGAAACAGTTTCTAATTATGTAAAGGAGAGTTTATACAAGGAATTGGGCGAGAGACACCCAACAGATTTCTAGAAAAATTGGAATTAGAATTATGAATATGGCACTGCTATAGCATGTAGTGTTAACGTATCTACAGTAAAAAAGTCATTCACAGTTATACCATCAAAAACCGAAAACGATACACCTGATAATCACACAAAACAAATTGATTCGTTTACAATCTCTGTAATCAGACAAATCTCTCGTCGCTTTTATGAAAGTCATGCGTATTCTACAATGAAAACTTGCACCAAAAGTTTTTACGTGACAACATTCCAAGAGTTGGTAAAGAGACATTCAGAAAATGATATCGTAAATTATTCAGTAAACCTGTATTCCTGGAATGGAATGACAACAGCACAACGTGAGTACTACTTGCGCCACATTAAACATTTCCGGGACACAGAGCACCACATATTTTACTGTGATGAAATCTTGACTCTCCAAATCAAAAACGAAATAAATGCAGCCACCTTGTTTTAAATGATACATGAGTCAAAAGGAAATTTTGGATTCGCGATAGACTAATTGAAAGAAACATGGAATTAATCATAGCTACCAAAAATCCTGTTCTATGATTAGAAAATTATATTAGATAGCAGTATCTGTGTAGAAATTTTCGAAATTTCTTAGGTGTCTCCCACCCAATTCCTTATATACCTCCTTCAACATACTTAGAAACTGTTTCACTTTTAAAACACTATTTTTTATTTTTTGGTGGCAAGCTAAAAGTAAATCAAAGAATAAGACTTATCTGAATCGCAAATTAAACTTTTTTAACTTCACCGCTACATATTTAAATGTGAAGACGCGCACATATCGAAATAAAAAATAAAAAATTATGCGNTTTTTTAACTTCACCGCTACATATTTAAATGTGAAGACGCGCACATATCGAAATAAAAAATAAAAAATTATGCGGCGAGAACTTCGTGGGCTCAATGCTATTTGGTTCGAGAGTAGTTGTGTCTTATAAGCAAACTGCACTGCTGGGCTATGTCGTCTATTTTATTGGTCGGTGCTCGGGTTACTAATCGAGTATTTTGACACTGGTATTAAATATACACTCAGAATGCATTTCAAATGCGCATGAAAAAGTTAAGTCAATGGAGTATTTGAGCTTAAGATTGTGGGGGGTTTTGTATATGCTCCAATGTGAGACTTCAAATAAAGAAATTTTTATTAGTTCTCAGATATCTGACAACTGACCGGATCAGATCACAGAGCAATCCGATCTGATCTAAATTTCTCCAGATAGATATAACCAGTGTTCGCAGACCTCCATCCCCAGTAGAGTGCGAGAACTGGAAGAAATGGGAATTTGGGGAAATAATGAGGCTGGGAGTAATGGGAGTATTGGGAGTTGGGGTGAAATGACGTGCTATTATTGGGAAACGTGAAACTTTGATACGCGCGAAAACAGTGGCTACTCCTTTTTTCTTCAAATTTAATAACAAAAAAAAATTTAAACTTACACGGAACTTTCTAATTTTTACATTTTAGTCTTTGCTTTTGCTACTTCCAATAATTCAATTTCTAATCCAAATTTGTGTTTGGCGGACTTTGAATTCGCGGAATCCCAATACTCCCATTTCTCCCAATAACCCCACTTACTCCCATTTCTCCCAATAACCCCATTTACTCCCATTTCTCCCAATAACCTCACTTACTCCCATTTCTCCCGGGGGAAATGGAAGATGAAAAAAATATGGAGATTTAGCGAACACTGCATATAACAATAATCTGATCAATAGTGGTGAAACGCATCCCAGGGCTTGGTTTCACCACTTTGCAATCTGCACTTTTCAAACCCATTTTTTGAAAATTTTCAATATTTAGAGGAGCGGAGTGTTTCACCATAGCACCATTAAACAGTGAAAATTGAAAATGAAAAGTCAGATTTGAGGAGTAAAATTTGAAAAGTATCGCTATGGTAAAAATTGAAAACCGTTTCACCACTTTTCACTTTTCAAATAAAACTTTGCTAAAAGTATAACTCCTCAAATTATATTGAAGATGGTATAGGGGGTTCTTCAAATTTAGAAAAGAATAATTCAATTATAAGGTAAGTTGTTGTTTTCCTTTAACAAATTAATAATAAAATTTTTATAAATTATATAATACATTATGAAATGATAATAATTTGTTTGATTTAGAGGTGTTGGGAAGCTTCGAAAACTTGAAGACTTCGACTGAAGTCTTCGAAATATCGAAGCTCTTCGACCTTCGAATTTTCTTGGCAATCTTCGACGAAGTCTTCGATCGAAGTTTCGAAGGTTAAATTTTACAATTTGAGCGTGGTCGACATACACACGTTTTCATTCATTTAATAAAATGATATAATTCGTTTGTTGTTCTTCGTTTGAAAATTTTATTAAACTACTTCCAGTAAAAGGAGAAATGCTTACCTTTCTCCATCATAACTTAAAATCAGAGTTCGAAATAAAAATCGGCTTGATATACATGTGTAACGATATATATCATGATATATATCATGAGTTTGATGCACCAGAAAATGACGATTTATTATTTTACACCATACTGCAACTACCGAATTCATGACCACAAACGACCTTATTTTATGCAAATTAAGGCTCAAACAGACGCTTACATCCCAAAAAAGTCATTAAACTAGACGAAAGAGAAACAAAAAGGCCACCGAATTATTTTCATACACTGATTTTTTATAAATTTTTTCGTTATGTCAACTTGTAAAACCAATATTATGTGTCTAAAAGTTTACATAGACCAGGCAAATGATGCCAATTAATTTCTCATGGTACATTAGAAGAACTAATTGATTCTAAACAAGAAAGCAAGAAAATCAAAAAAATCAAAAAAATCGGATATATATCAATAATTAAACTACTTTGCGTTTAATTTTATTTCTAATAGAAATATANAACTTGTAAAACCAATATTATGTGTCTAAAAGTTTACATAGACCAGGCAAATGATGCCAATTAATTTCTCATGGCACATTAGAAGAACTAATTGATTCTAAACAAGAAAGCAAGAAAATCAAAAAAATCGGATATATATCAATAATTAAACTACTTTGCGTTTAATTTTATTTCTAATAGAAATATAANAAAATCAAAAAAATCGGATATATATCAATAATTAAACTACTTTGCGTTTAATTTTATTTCTAATAGAAATATAATTCTAATTTCTCAATTTACATTAAAATCAATTTACGTTAAAATGGCTTCCGCTTGCTATTACTATTCGATACTATTCGATATACACCCCACATGCAAATTCTTCGAACCTTCGATCTTCGATCGAGGGGGGAAAATGCCATTCGTAGCACCTCTAATTTTACTTATAAATTTTAGATGGGAAGTGCTCCCTCGTAAGCACATTTTGCATCATCGTCGAAAAATGTTGTTCTTATAAGTTATAATAACCGTGTGGCCTTATATGAGATAAAGTCACATNTTGCATCATCGTCGAAAAATGTTGTTCTTATAAGTTATAATAACCGTGTGGCCTTATATGAGATAAAGTCACATGTGGTCGTTTCTGTCATTGACCCTTTTCTCGTTTGCTTAATTAGCTACTTGGATTCTTAAAGATGTATTCTTTAAATCTCTCACTATGCTTAAATGTTCAAAAGCATAGTTCAGTGGGCTAATTGGTTTGTCCTGTAGAATCAATAATTATAAACCATGTTTCAATAGCGGGCTATTTTCTGAACGCTCATAAAACCACAGATTTCTTACTTAAAGAAAATCCTTCACTACACAGAGTTGGCACACATAATTAAGGGCATTCAGACAAAAAAATTCAACTGCTTCTAAACCCATGTTGCTATAGGAACAAACNCTGTAGAATCAATAATTATAAACCATGTTTCAATAGCGGGCTATTTTCTGAACGCTCATAAAACCACAGATTTCTTACTTAAAGAAAATCCTTCACTACACAGAGTTGGCACACATAATTAAGGGCATTCAGACAAAAAAATTCAACTGCTTCTAAACCCATGTTGCTATAGGAACAAACGTATTTGTGTAAAAAGAGATTATCAATTTTCTGAATTTACTCTTCAAATAAAAGGTAAAATTGAAAAGTCAAATNGTATTTGTGTAAAAAGAGATTATCAATTTTCTGAATTTACTCTTCAAATAAAAGGTAAAATTGAAAAGTCAAATTTGAAGAGTTAAGTTTTTGATGGAACGCTCCTCAATTACACTTTTCAAATTTTGAAAAGTGAAAAGTAAATATTTGAAAAGTGATGACTGAAAAGTGNCCTCAATTACACTTTTCAAATTTTGAAAAGTGAAAAGTAAATATTTGAAAAGTGATGACTGAAAAGTGGTGAAATGTACCCCTACAATCAGATTGGATAATTGGTTCATCTGATCCGAATCATATCTGAATAATATCATATTCTTAATTATACCTCAGTTTGTTCGACTTTTCGGCTGACTTTTACTTTTCCGGCACATATTCCTCTATAACACTAAACACTAACCATCTAACACTTCCACTAACTAACTAACCAACTAACAGTAACACTAACTAACTAACTAACACTAACACTGGTTATTTAGTTAGTTAGTTAATGTTGTAGAGGAATATGTGCCGGAAAAGTAATAGTCAACCGACTTTTCATTCCTCAGTAAGTTGAAGGTTTGAGCTTCCGGTATTAAATGGATACTCAGCGGAACGTATATGTACTTATTTCTTAACTCCAGGTTATAGTCGATTGTCATTGAAGTATTTGCTTGGAATCAACTGCAGTTGTACAAGCCACTTGACTTGCACTTCCTTGACGAATGCATGAAGGAATAAAGTGCCGTTCTTTTATGGTCGACAGTATGATGGATCCATGTGCTGAGTACGAGCAAGATGCTGATTGTGATGAAGATGAGGATGACACGTCTGTGAACTTAGAAGTACTTCTGTCAAGGACAAACTTTCACTTGCAACAGATATGGGCACTAAATCGATTTTAGAATCGATTTTTAATAATTCTTACAAAAACTCATTAAAATTACGAGTTTTAACAAGTTTTTAAGCATAATATGATAGAATAACAAAAGATTAACTATTTAAAGTATGATCCTTGATGATATTAACAGCGGAAATTTAAATATATATATTTAAAAAAAAATCAGTCAATCCTAAAACCTCAAGTAGTCACAACTTTTTTGTTTCTCAGGTGAGAAAAAATATTATAATTGGAAATGATAGAATGAGTTGAGAGGAAGATAATGACATATGCCTTGTACCCAGACTCGTAGGGGAACATTGAAACAAATAAATTTAAAAAAAAATTTTCACTCAAACATGAGGTCAGAATTTCGGCTCACGTAGTCACAACTTTTTTGTTTCTCATGTGTGAAAAAATATTATAATTAGAAATGATAGAGTGAGTCGAGAGGAAGATAATGACATATGCCTTGTACCCAGACTCGTAGGGGAACATTGAAACAAATAAATTTAAAAAAAAATTTTCACTCAAACATGAGGTCAGAATTTCGGCTCACGTAGTCACAACTTTTTTGTTTCTCATGTGTGAAAAAATATTATAATTAGAAATGATAGAGTGAGTCGAGAGGAAGATAATGACATATGCCATGTACCCAGACTCGTAGGGGAACATTGAAACAAATAAATTAAAAAAAAAATTTTCACTCAAACATGAGGTCAGAATTTCGGTTCACGTAGTCACAACTTTTTTGTTTCTCATGTGTGAAAAAATATTATAATTAGAAATGATAGAGTGAGTCGAGNCCTATTAGGACAAAAGATAAATTTTGCAAGGCAGCATTTAAGAAAAAAACCCTAATATTGTGGAGTATAGGTTTTCTTTCATGCTTCCTACACCTTAAAGTCAATCTCTTGTTTTTTGTTTTTTAGATTGAGATCAAGTTGTCGGGAGTGACGAATGTTACATTAGAATATCCATAATTAAAAATAAAAAAATTTCAAAATTTGTCAGCTAACTTCACGTCGCTATTATTCACTACTTGTTTGTCGGCTGACCCAAGCCGATTTTGGTGAAAGGCGGAGAAAGAAGGCCCGGATTTATTTGGTGGTCCTTGTACTTCTGTCAAGGACAAACTTTCACTTGCAACAGATATGGGCACTAAATCGATTTTAGAATCGATTANCGCTATTATTCACTACTTGTTTGTCGGCTGACCCAAGCCGATTTTGGTGAAAGGCGGAGAAAGAAGGCCCGGATTTATTTGGTGGTCCTTGTACTTCTGTCAAGGACAAACTTTCACTTGCAACAGATATGGGCACTAAATCGATTTTAGAATCGATTATTAATAATTCTTACAAAAACTCATTAAAATTACGAGTTTTAACAAGTTTTTAAGCATAATATGATAGAATAACAAAAGATTAACTATTTGAACTATGATCCTTGACGATATTAATAGCGGAAATTTAAATATATATATTTAAAAAAAATTCAGTCAATCCTAAAAGCTCAAGTAGTCACAACTTTTTTGTTTCTCAGGTGAGAAAAAATATTATAATTGGAAATGATAGAATGAGTTGAGAGGAAGATAATGACATATGCCTTGTACCCAGACACGTAGGGGAACATTGAAACAAATAAATTAAAAAAAAAATTTCACTCCAACAGAGGTCAGAATTCCTGCTCAATTAGTCACAACTTTTTTGTTTCTCAAGTGAGAAAAAATATTATAATTGGAAATGATAGGGTGAGTCGAGAGGAAGATAATGGACACATGCCATGTACCCAGACTCGTAGGGGAACATTGAAACAAAAAAATTAAAAAAAAAATTTTCACTCAAACATGAGGTCAGAATTTCGGCTCACGTAGTCACAACTTTTTTGTTTCTCATACGTTAAAAAATATTATAATTAGAAATGATAGAGTGAGTCGAGAGGAAGATAATGACATATGCCATGTACCCAAACTCATAGGGGAACATTGAAACAAATAAATTTAAAAAAAAATTTCACTCAAACATGAGGTCAGAATTCCTGCTCAAGAAGTCACAGCTTTTTTGTTTCTCAGGTGAGAAAAAATATTACAATTGGAAATGATAGAGTGAGTCGAGAGGAAGATAATGCCATATGCTTTGTACCCAGACTCGTAGGGGAACATTGAAACAAATTGATTAAAAAAAATTTTTCGCTCAAACATGATGACAGTATTCCTGCTCAAGTAGTCACAACTTTTTTGTTTCTCAGGTGAAAAAAAATATTATATTTGGGAATGATAGCCGAAATTCTGACCTCATGTTTGAGTGAAAATTTTTTTTTTTAATTTATTTGTTTCAATGTTCCCCTACGAGTCTGGGTACATGGCATATGTCATTATCTTCCTCTCGACTCACTCTATCATTTCTAATTATAATATTTTTTCACACATGAGAAACAAAAAAGTTGTGACTACGTGAGCCGAAATTCTGACCTCATGTTTGAGTGAAAATTTTTTTTTAAATTTATTTGTTTCAATGTTCCCCTACGTGTCTGGGTACAAGGCATATGTCATTATCTTCCTCTCAACTCATTCTATCATTTCCAATTATAATATTTTTTCTCACCTGAGAAACAAAAAAGTTATGACTACTTGAGCTTTTAGGATTGACTGATTATTTTTTAAATATATATTTTTAAATTTCCGCTATTAATATCGTCAAGGATCATAGTTCAAATAGTTAATCTCTTGTTATTCTATCATATTATGCTTAAAAACTTGTTAAAACTTGTAATTTTAATGAGTTTTTGTAAGAATTAGTAAAAATCGATTCTAAAATGGATTTAGTGCCCATATCTGTTGCAAGTGAAAGTTTGTCCTTGACAGAAGTACTTCTAAGTTCACAGACGTGAGCATGACTTCTTCTTATTTAGACTTCAGGGTCAGGCAGTAAGGTCTGATACACTAGATGTAGCGTCTCTGCTGCCAGATGTAGTGGACGCTATATCTAGCAGCGCTGCTGCTAGAAGTAGTGTAGCTGCTATTTCTAGGTGCTTTGCTCCTACTTCTAGGGGCTTGCAGTGTTGCCTACCTCTCGTAGTATATTTTTTATTTTTGCTACAAAAATTCTATATAAAAAAATTAAAATTAGAAAATAATAATCAGTTAATTGTAAAACAAATGGGAAAATAGTTCTACAGTAAAATAAAAAGTTGTAAACTATTTTTATTATTTCTCAAAAAATGATATATAATTTATAAATAATAAAAGTTGATCTACCGAAGTATAAAATTTCCTTTTACAACTTGAAATAACAGAAATACAGAAACAATTAAAAATTTTTGTTAAAGACTACGACGACTACCATACGGAATAAGCTATAATCAGAGCAGTGGAGGAAGGTTTGAAAATTTCAAGTTGGTAGATTTCTTATTAAACTAATACTGGAAGTAACTCCCGTAAAAATTTTATCTTTCTTTGTCTGTTCAGAAAAAGTGCAATATTCTTCTGTAATTTACCAAAAATTTAAATAATTATCTTAAGAGAAATTAGAATTGGAAGAAAAGTTTACTATTAGTAGTGCACTATCCCTGAACAACGGACGGTGAAAGCAAAACAAATAATAGGCGTTACACTGCGTTTCGGAAAGCAAAGCTAGAACTCATTCTCATGCTTAGGGTTTGGATGTGGCAAAGCATTCAAGAACAAAGTAAATAATAGTTTTAACAAGAGTTATTATGACATGATATTTTTATAGCCCAATTTTATCTTGTCAAACAATCTTGATCACGACAATTTTTTCACTACTAGTTCATCATAATAATAACGTAAATAATAACGCAATTCGTTTATTTTGTTAAACAAAAATAAATTTTTTTTTGTCACAATTGAAATGCATAGGAAATAATTTCTTTAAGGTTAATACGGCTAATTTCAATAAATGAGATTTTGCCAGCGCCAATGTCGCTAGATCTAGCAGCAGCCCCTAGATTTAGGATCTGCTCCTATATCTAGGAGCTCAAGTCCCTAGATTTAGCATCAGAGCAGCTAGATTTAGCAGCAGAGACCCTAGATTTAGCAGCTTTACTTTTCAATTCTTTTTCTAAAATCGGGTATCAATTACTCTCGACCGAGCTTTATATCAGTCGAAAGATAATAAGATAAGCTATTTAATTCAAAAAAAAATTAACCGGAAATGTTCAACCGTGTAATTTATAGACACATTTTATTGAATAACTCAGCCCTGCCACGATGAAATTTTTTTCGGCGCGGTGAAAAGTTGGTAAATTTGATTTAGTATCGATTAAAAATAGTAGCTAAACTCGTCAAAAAGATATAAGTTCGAGCTTTTCAAAATAAGTTTAGTGCTGCTAGATCTAGCAGCTCAGCCCCTACATCTAGAGTCTGAGCTGCTAAATCTAGCATCCCGCTGCTAGATCTAGTGGACGCTAGATCAAGCAGCGGGCTGCTACTTCTAGTGTAACGGGTCCTACTGTCAGGGTCAGACTCATGTTTACAAGCACCTACTGGCCGTCGTCCGGTTGCGAATGGGAATCTGTTTTTTCTTTTTTGCTATAAAGTCAGAAGCTGAACAAATATCCTTCCTCTTTCAGTAACTTGGGTGACGCTAAACAGATGGGCAAATCGACAAACCATAATTCAAACATGAATAAATTTTAGCAGTTGAAATTAGGGTTCCAAATGACCCCCATTTTCTTCAGAGTCAGAGTCAGGTGACTCAAAGTCATAACTCACTGACTCCCATTTTCACACTGAGCCAGAGTCATGAATTATAATGACTCAGTGAACCTGACTCAGTTACTCTTATTGAATCACTCCTGAAGCTTTAGTCAGAGTCAGGTGACTCATCAGCGACTCAGATTCACAGAAATTTTATATTTTTCTTTAAACAGTAATATGAGCATAATACGTATTCAAAGCTCAAAATGAGTGATACAAAAACGCTAAAAGTTACCTACTCTTTTCGGTTAGACTCTTAAACAAATTTTTGAAATTATTCATTATTTTTGATCCGATTTAAAATTAAATTAGCTTACTTGCAATATTTACAATGATCCTTCGTGTCAACTCTTCCAAAATAATCGCTACTTGAACACATCGGAATGTTTTGAACTCTTGTTATTTTATTGACTTTGTTCAATTAACTCATTTTTTACTGCGTAATTATCAAACCGAGACAGTGAAACAAAAAATTTTAAACCACACACATATTTTAACCTCAAAATGTAAGTTTTATGCTTTTATTATATTTCCAGCTCTGGTACCTCCTCCAGTTGATAAGATTTAATGGTACGTTCAGCATGACCACCAAAATTAAATGATCCGCGTACTTTCTTTCCTTGAATAACTGAACCATACCATACTTTGTCATCGGCTGGCATCATTTCAAATGGTATTTTATTTACGTCAAACCATTGCAGTTGGTAGGGATAGTCATTGGAGAAGCTAAGGTCGTTGATATGAATAACATTTTCGATAGATACGACATAAATGTACTCAAGGCTGTCAGGCGGTCCGTCAAAATTCAAAATCCCTTGACATTTAATGTCATCAATATAATCTCGGATTTCAATAGGTACCATAGTTTTGGCCATTTCCTCCAAGTACATTGACCTCTTGACCTTCTCATTCAAAAATGAACTTTCATTTTTTATTCTCTCTATCATACCTGTATACCGTCCTTGATAGTTTCCATATTTCCAGTTTCCCAGTAGAATTTTACCATTTGGGTGAGATGGTGACATCTTTATAATTGGAAGTACTTGGATATAATTTTCCATCCGTTGTATAGAACCAATTGGTACAGAATTAGAGAAATTACGAATTTTTATTACTATGGTCCGTTGGTTGAATAATCTACAAATTCCCATAGATACTCTCTGAGATTTCTGCAACCAAAACATTATTGAACATTATGGTTTGAGCCATACTTATTCGGCGTCCATATCCACCTTCCTGACTACCTTGACGTCATCGTGAGATTCTAGACCAGTTNTGAGCCATACTTATTCGGCGTCCATATCCACCTTCCTGACTACCTTGACGTCATCGTGAGATTCTAGACCAGTTAAATACATTTCACATTCCAATTCTTATATGTATTTTAATAATTAGACAAAATTCGTACAAGTTACTATAGATTACTTGTTGTATACCATCTCTATGGAACACTTAACGGTTGGATTCAGCCATACGGTGGCCACGAAAAATTTGTTTTTTGAGAATTTTTTTTTTATTTTTGAATTTCTCCACCAAACATTTCAAGATGTTTTAGACAAAAAATTTTTTTGTTTTTGAAAATTTGTTTCAAAGACGTTTGTTAGGTTAATAGGCTGTGTTTAACTAACATATAACTTCAAATGTCATAATTCCTGGAGACCGGCAAACATCCAGGAAATTTTTGTTTAAAAAAATAATTTGTAAATTTTATCTGGTAAACATAAGGTGGCATCAGTGATGGGCAACCCAAGCGCCTATCCCAACCCAACCCAACTTCAGAAATTTTTCAAGTCTCCCCAACCCAACCCAACCCAACTCCGAAANCAGTGATGGGCAACCCAAGCGCCTATCCCAACCCAACCCAACTTCAGAAATTTTTCAAGTCTCCCCAACCCAACCCAACCCAACTCCGAAATTTTTTAAAGTCTCCCCAACCCAACCCAACCCAACTTCGAAATTTTTTAGTCTCCCCAACCCAACCCAACCCAACTTCGAAATTTTTTAGAGTCTCCCCAACCCAACCCAACCCAACTTCAGAATTTTTTAAAGACTCCCCAACCCAACCCAACCCAACTTAAAGTAAGGTTTATTTAAGCCTAAGTAACAAAAGCAGTCAGGGTGCATCATATAATCATGCAGAGCAAGTGTGACACAAACCTGGGACTGAAAAAAAATTTTGGCCCGAGTATTTTTAAAATTGAAAGCTCGATATGGTATAGCGTAAGGGGTTATGGTAGGAGTAATAAAAACTAAAAATTTATGAAAGGAGGGGAGCAGGGGACAAGGGTCCAAAGTTTATACGTTATAGTTTTTTGTTTATACGGGGCTGTAAATAGACATGACTGTCCCTGACTCAATGTAACAAAAATCCTGGCGAGTATTTTTTTTTAAAGGCTGAATATATTTTATGTTGAATCAGCCATGGTGAACCGGTTAGGATTGTTTGCACGGCCCATCAATTGTGATGGGCATCGCAAGCGCCTATCCCAACCCAACCCAACTTCGAAATTTTTAAAGTCTCCCCAACCCAACCCAACCCAACCCAACTTCCGAATTTTTTAAAGTCTTCCCAACCCAACTTAAAATCTCTTTCAACGCTTCGTATTCCAACCCAACCCAACCGGTTGGGATTGGTTGGGCTGCCCATCAGTGGGTGGCATACAATACAACCCTCTTTTATAATCGCGGTCGTCCGTACATTCAAAGATTATGCAAAGGCAATTATTTAATATTTTGTTTCATGTTGCAACCTGTTGATTTTCATTTATCTTTAAGATTAATTAATCCCAAAAATCACAATGACGTCAAGGTGGTCAGGGAGCCGGATATGGGCGCCGAATATTTATACAGTGTGTTCGAATAAGAAGGCGAAAATTCGGCACTAGTGTTTTTAAAAATCCCACAAATTAGAGTCTTGTGACACTTTTT
>NIPM01000398.1:127249-145138 GCA_002738285.1 Holacanthella duospinosa | reverse complement strand
GTATGTAAAATTTTGACATACTCAATTTTTTATTTTCCGCAAAATCATTTTTCAAAATTTCGCCTTCTTATTTGAACGCACTGTAGTTTGAGCTGAGCCGTTAAATATGTAACTAGTCTTACCATTTACGGGAATAAGCATCAAATTCTATGAAATGACTGTCAATTCAGAATTTTTAATTAATAATTGAAGAGATCTTGTATCATCTCAAGAGCACCAGCTGTTGCTGCTTGTGTTCTTAGCAACAACTTACAGTCAACAATGATAAGACAAACTGCATTAAAACCCTACAGTCGCCAGCAGCTGTCCAGAATTCTAAGGCATTTGGTAGCTTCAGAACTTCTGAATCAGAATTGTCTACATAAATTTTTAAGAGACTTGATAAGATTGGCTAATCTCAACTAACTAAATATACAGGGCCCGCCAAGTTAATCCGCGCCTTCTTTCTTCGCCTTTCACCAAAAACTGCTTGGGGTAGGCGATACACAATTAGGAAATAATGGAAGTGAAGTTAATTTTATGAATATAAAATGTGTTTTGATTAGACATAGGCTAATGCAAAACAATGAAGCAAAGGAGAGAGGCAGAGAGAGGGGTGGATGGGCAGGTTCTCAGTTGAGTGAAATGGAATAGATGTAAGGGGTCATTCCTCGATTTGGTTTTTACTCTCAAATCATGAATTAGAATTACAGAAAGCCGTATCGTCAAAAATATAGTAGAGTGGCAGAGAGAGGGGTCGACAGGTTCTCTGTTGAACGAGGTGGAGTAGATGCGATGGTATCATACCCCACCCCTCGACTTTGAGTTTTCTCTCTGCTGCTGTAAATTAATTTTTCTAAAGTTATGTTCTTTCGAACACACGCTAACATCAATCCCTCCAAGTTTTGGATTTCGCGCTATTTATTTGCTGTCTAAATTTATTTTTGGTGAAAGCGACTTTCTACGGCCCGGATTAATTTGGCGGGCCCTGTACTATTAGCAGCTAAGCCTGTACTTTTCATCGAACATCATCATGTTATGTTATGTATGAAGCGCATGTGCGAAAACTATGAAAATTTGCACAAGTACAGCAGCGTAAGTAATCTTAAGTACCCTTACCACCTTTCCGCCCACGCTTTTGAAGATTTCAATAGATAGAGGGTGTTAACTTGTGATGTCAAACGTAATACAAGCAGTAAATGAGGAAACACTAGAAGTAGCAGCTCTGCTGCTACAAGTTGTGTAGGTGCTATTTCTAGATGCTTTGCTCCAACTTCTAGGGGCTTACAGTGTTGGCTACCTTTCGTAGTGTACTTTTGAATTTTACCAGAGAAATTCTACATAAAAAAAATTTAAAAATTAATAATAACTAATTAATTTTAAAAGCGAGTAAGGAAAGGAATGGGAATGAAATCATTTCTGGAAATTATGTACGTTGAGACTCAGAAATATTCCAAGTGCATTAAATTTGGTTTGAAAGGCAATTTTACGTATGAATCCAACAAAAGTTCAGCAGAATTAAAATTAATTGTAAGATTTCAATGTTAAGAAAATTGTTTCGAGTGTTCTACTCAATATACAGAGCGCAAATTGAGCATTTCTGAATCATCATAGTTTAATCAAGTTAGCAAATTAAGTCTGGCATTTAGGAAAAGTTTCTCTGAACCAATCTCACTGAACTTCATAATTCATCAGTTACGAAATCACTATTTTTTTTACTTGAACAAGTTCAAAATTTATAATAACCAATCAAATTACTTCTGCTTTGTATATAAATTTCTGTTTAATTATCCCTGAGGTTTTTGGAAAAATATTAACAAAGGAAGTAGTATTACAATGAAAGAAAAAGATAAAAACGAATTCTTTCCTCACAAACAAAAAATATGTACTGAAAATTTAGAGATAATAAAAGTTAAGCTTACCTATAGAAAATCTCCTATTACAACCTAATTAGTTTATTTTGTTATTCGACAAACGAAAATTTTTTTTCTCACAATTGAAACGCGTGGAAAATAATTTCTGTGATGTTTAAACGGCTAGTTTCAACAAGTGGGATGTTGCCAGCAGCAATGCCGCTAGATCAAGCTACCTACATATAGGAGCAGCTCCCATATCTAGGAGCTCAAGATCCTAAATTTAGCAGCAGAACCCTTAGACTTAGCAGCAGATACCCTAAATTTAGTAGCTCCGATTTTAAATTATTTTTCAAAAATCGGATATCAATTATTTTCGACCGAGCTTTACTTCAGTTTAAAGACTACATGATCAGCTATTTAATTAAAGGGAAGGTATTGCGAGAATTATTCTTTCTCTAACTCGACTGCTTGAATTAAGTACGAATTGTCGAGAAACGTTTGACTTCACATCCTTGTGAGTAACGGAGGATCCACTAGAAGTAGCAGCCCGCTGGTAGATCTACCATCCACTTGATAGTAGCTGGCTACTCGATACAGTACCGCGCTGCTAGATTTAGCAGCTCAGCCTCTAGATCTAGGGCTGAGCACATAGCTCTTAGCCGAAAAGCTACTTGGGTTGGAGCCAGAGGTTATTTAATAGTCCAACTAATGCTTGATATATACGGAGAAAGAAAATTTACTGTGAAGGAAACTTTGCAGGTTAAAATTCTTTCTTTCCTCTTTCGGANACGGAGAAAGAAAATTTACTGTGAAGGAAACTTTGCAGGTTAAAATTCTTTCTTTCCTCTTTCGGAAACATTTCTTTCTTTCTTGGTTACACGAAGAAAGAAAACTGTCACTACTTTCCTACTTCCCAAATCTGGAGGGAAGTAAAATGGAAGCGGAAATTCTTCAAGCTTTTGCAATTTCGTTAGTTTGTGAGAGACGAAGAAAATGTAACCGAAAACGTAAGCCTAGGTCTATTTGGGTGAAAATGTGGTTAGCCCGTAGAAATACTCTGGGAGTTTACCATAAACTAGTCAAGGAGTTGGCACTGGAAGAGGACCTTGATTTCAAGAATTGGATGAGGATGGATGGGTCAACNCTCCAATACATAAGTCAGATGATTTTTATATAATTTAAAGGAAATTTTCATTAAGTTTTTTCTGAAAAAAAAAGTTGGTTTCTCCAGAAAGTATACCATTATTTGGCGCTCGTGTTAACCGACATAAANTTTCTCCAGAAAGTATACCATTATTTGGCGCTCGTGTTAACCGACATAAAAGCATGTCTTTATTATAACTGTAACCGCGAAAAAGCATTTGTTGCAACTGAAGGTTCGGCTTAAATCTTTGGGTCCCAACTACACACTTTAGTCCAATTTATTTCGGTTCCTCGGAATTAGCCTTGCCGAAAATTTAATGGACGCATAATTTAATTTTAAATATACTTCTTTGAACAAAATTGTGAACTTTTACGCTCTGCAGTTTATCATTTTGACTCATCGGCAAATTTAGAGCGAATATAAGGGAAATTATCCTCGAAAAACGATTAATACATCAAATTACGTGACAAAGTACTTTTTAATTATACTTAATATTCAAAATTACTTTCGAAAGTACTTCCTAATGCCTAAAAACCAAAAATACTTAAAATACTTTTTTATAAGACCATTCCATTCATCCTCAAATTACATGAATCGGAAAGATACAAAGTTACAGAGGTGCAGGTGCAATACCCAAAAAGAAGTAGATAAGTAAGTATCCGCCCTCTGTTCATGAGACTGTTCGATATATTTATCAATCACTTCGTGACTTCCTCAAAGTACCAACAACGATAGAAGAATGGAAAAAAATTTCTGATCAATATTACTCCGAATGGCAATTTCCCAACTGTATTGGTGCCTTGGACGGAAAGCATGTAAAAATTCACCCACCTACAAACTCTGGATCCAATTTCTTTAACTATAATGGTTACAACAGTGTTGTTATGATGGCACTGGTGAACAAGTTTATGCTCAAATAAATGCACCTACAGCCTTGATTACCCTCAGTGAGTGATGGCGGTGTGTGGGGAAATTGCTATCTAAAGCGTGCATTGGAAGCTAATTCGCTCAATGTACCACAGCCAAGCAGGCTTCCGAACAGTGAGAAAATNGATCTAAAGCGTGCATTGGAAGCTAATTCGCTCAATGTACCACAGCCAAGCAGGCTTCCGAACAGTGAGAAAATATGCCCTTACGTCATTGTAGCAGATGAGGCTTTCGGACTTAAGCCAAACATCATGCGGCCATTTCCAGGGAAAAATTTGCTGGATTCTCACCGCATCTACAACTATAGGTATAATCTTTTAATACCTAGAACATCCTAACCATAAACAAAGTGAACAATATGGTCTCATATTTAAAAAAAAATTAGATTAAGCCGGGCAAGGCGGGTTGTGGAAAACGCATTTGGCATACTGAGTAACAAATGGCGATTTCTTTTGAACACAATTTATACTTCACCAAGCTCCACCGTGAATCTCGTGTTGGCTGCATGTGCCCTTCACAATTATCATCTTCGCAGATCCTCATCTAGAGACAAATATATTAACCAAGGGCTCGTCGATCATGAGGAAGAAACTGGTAACATATCTGGTTCTTGGAGAAAAGATTACTCTATTGGAAGTTATGAGAAGCCAACAATGACTGGTAACAGAAGTTCGGTNCCTGGTTCTTGGAGAAAAGATTACTCTATTGGAAGTTATGAGAAGCCAACAATGACTGGTAACAGAAGTTCGGTAAGTGCACGAGAAGTTCAAGATAAGTTTAGAGATTATTTTAACAATGAAGGTGCAGTTGAATTCCAAAACACAAGGTTAAGTTTGTAAGTTTTATTCAAATAAAACTAGAGATACTTGAACTCAATGACATCATTTAATACTTTTACCTTAAACTTCTCTTTTGCCAAAGAATCAGGAATTGTTTTTAAGTGATCACAAAGTTGCGCACAAAAGTGATCGTCNTTAAACTTCTCTTTTGCCAAAGAATCAGGAATTGTTTTTAAGTGATCACAAAGTTGCGCACAAAAGTGATCGTCAGACGTTTGTTTCTGCTTGTTTTTTAACGCTGCCGATACAGTGTTCATTAGTTCGACACTAGAATTAGCCTCATCTCTCTCCAATTTTTTCCGTTCTCGCTGTTCTCTAGACAACTGTATGTTAAGTAAATTAATACTCTCAAATTAAAATAAATATTGCAAAATGATCACTTACTCTATTATGATGGTAATTTGGCGATTCTTCTCTGGTTTCTTCTGCAACAGACGTGCTCTGAGTATCAGCCGAAATGTCAGTTAGTTCCTCGTCAGCAATTATTTCGGACTCGTATCCAATGCAATTTGCGTCTGACTATCAATACCGAAAAAAATTTAAGAAAGAAAATTCTAAATTTTATAAATTCACCAAACTAACCAATGGTGATGAAACACCCCACGGTGATGGAACACCCATTGTGGATGTGCTTGGANATAAATTCACCAAACTAACCAATGGTGATGAAACACCCCACGGTGATGGAACACCCATTGTGGATGTGCTTGGATGAGAAGCAATTGACGGTACAATGAACTTCATTTCTTTGTAGAATGTTCAAGAGGGTATGAAAATGTCGTCAACTCCATCTCCTGAATGTGTCTCAGACCCCTTACGTCTCAGCGACATAANCCAAGAGGGTATGAAAATGTCGTCAACTCCATCTCATGAATGTGTCTCAGACCCCTTACGTCTCAGCGACATAAAGTAAACCCGAAGCTTCTTCCATTCCGCTTTTACTTGCTCGCCTAGGTTACATAAATTGTGTTATTACATAAATTGGTTTGATTTAAACAGCGGTGGCTAACAACTGCAGCAAAGTGCTATACCCCAAGTTTGTAGCGATTTCCACCACCAGTTCCACTGCGGTATAGCAATATTGCAGTTGGGGTGTTGCGATAAGCTGTAAGATTGGGGTATGTTTAATTTAATTTCTAGTGGGAAACAGATCGCTTAAAGAATTAATTCTACTTACTCGTCAATTTGAGCTTCATAGCAATCGCAGCCCATTCCAACTCGAGCTTGTTCTTTTTACAGTATAGAGGTGACGAAGGGTTCCAAAGGCACTCCCTGTCCCTTACTTCTTGAATTANGAGCTTGTTCTTTTTACAGTATAGAGGTGACGAAGGGTTCCAAAGGCACTCCCTGTCCCTTACTTCTTGAATTAGTAAAAATTTTAGTTCAGTAGACCACATCTTATTAAATTAATTGAATGAAAACAAATTATTTTGANGAGCTTGTTCTTTTTACAGTATAGAGGTGACGAAGGGTTCCAAAGGCACTCCCTGTCCCTTACTTCTTGAATTATAGTAAAAATTTTAGTTCAGTAGACCACATCTTATTAAATTAATTGAATGAAAACAAATTATTTTGACCAAAGCTCGGCGTTTGACTATGGGCTCTGCTCGGGCTCTTAGAAAGAATCTTTTGGCTCTGCTCTTGCTCGGGTTCTTTTGAAATTTTCCCTTCGGTTATGCTCGGGCTCTTTTGGAAAAATCATCCTTTCAGTTCAACTAAGTATGCTCACACTACTCCTCACCATTACAGCTTATNCGGGCTCTTTTGGAAAAATCATCCTTTCAGTTCAACTAAGTATGCTCACACTACTCCTCACCATTACAGCTTATTGATTTTGTGTTATTCACACAAGAGCATGAGTGAGCAAGAGCTCGAGTCGAGAGCCGGTAGCCCAAACCGCCGAGCTTTGATTTTGACTTATTTAGTTGCAAAATTTTATTAATTTTTGAATCGAGATATTTTTCATGAAAATTCCCGCGTTCAACTGGCCATGCGACATCCATGCGGGAGATCAGTTGAATTTATTTATCTTTCCCCCCGCACGTTTTCAACTAGCCCCAACTTCCAAACAAATGGATTTGCACGAATTTAAAACCAGATATTTCTCAAAAACTTTCCTCAAATTAGAACTTGGTCCTATTTGAGGAAAGGGAGAGAAAATTTGCTGGAAAGAGTTTTTAAGAAAAGTTTCTGATGTGGATACATGGTAAAATTCGACTTTTCACGAAACTTTCCATCTTTGTAGAAAGTTTCTTTCTAGAAGATTCCATTGCTAAACCAAAGAAGTAAAGCAAAGGCGTTGGAAAATTTCCTTAAAAACAGTCCTTTAGATGGCCTTAAAAAACTCAACTTACAAAGTGGCTATTCATGTAGATTTGAAATCTAAAAGAATAAAAATATCTTAGGTTAAGCAGTTTACACATGTTGGAAGACGGGAAATTTTTACGCACCCCCCTGAAACTAAAACTGAAAGATAAAAGAACAGATTAAAGGTAATGCTAATAAAACAGCTCAGCTTCTATAGAGAAAAAATTTCAACCCCATATGTAATATAAAGTGTTGAAAAGAACAAAAAGGAACCCTTAACCACCTGTAGCAAGAGACCTTACACACAAAAGGAACCCTCACCCTCCAGAAAAAAAAACACTTTACATCTCAATCTCAAAAAAAAAAAAAAAATCACTATGATATCCTCTTACTCTCACAAAAAGAAATTATAAAGAAATACTTTCATCAAAAATTTTTAAATAATTTTACATTATAATGTTCATAATTATTTGCCATACTTGTATCAACAAACATTCGACGGCAATACTTACATCGACATCCATTTTCTTTTTAAAATAAACATCATATACAATCATACATGACCCCCGTATAACCACAAACACAACATAAACGCCATCTCCACATGATGGATATACCTACATAGGATGGCAGCCATGTTTGTTTTTTAGTGGACATATTATACTAACTGAGATTGTCTAAGCCGCTCGATGATCCAACTAAAAACCGCGTAATCTAATTCGGGGAATAACCTTTTCCTACCTGTCCCTACAAGGCGAATGCGTTTACCTATGGAAGAGTGACCTTTCTTTCCTCTTTTCTCCACTGAAGATTACTAGCAAATAATTAAGTTTAGTTTAGACGATTTAAGCAAATTTACTATCATCTTAAAAGGAAAACACAGATTTAAGAAACGCTACTTAACCGTCCACTTACTGAGAATTTCTTCCTTCTTTTTCCACTTTCTGACTTAGTTTGGATGTATGTCGTACTTTCAGGCCGATGCTTCTACAGCATTCATTTTGGCGAACTATCTACGTCCAACTTAAAACAGATACGACTTTAGTTTCATTTTGTATTTATCTTTGATTTTCAACTTTTTTTTTAAAGTAATTGATATTAATAGTTTGAACCTAACAAGGAATCGGGTTTTATAAAAGACCGGACTCAATTTCCAACTTCAACCTTCGAAACTCCCCCTCCCTCCTCCCTGGTTCAAAACGAGACCGGATTCTAATTGAGACCGGTTTCTAGTTGAGACCGGTTTCTAATTGAAACCGGTTTCTAATTGAGATCGGTTTCTAATTGAGACCGGTTTCTAATTGAAATTGGTTTGTATTGGGGAATATACGGTAATAATGCATTATGAAAAGATTATGAGCCTTGTTTAGGAGTAAGGCGATCTCTTTCTGCAGTTACTATTTACCAACGAACCCAGAAAGGTTGGAAGTAAATCGATTGGCTCTAATTAGTTGATCTGATTTATTTGATACTGTTTGATTCAATTTAAAATCATGAGTTTAAATTCTAAGCATTATGCTTCAGGTTTGGTCTAATCAAAATTTTCAGTTGTCTCGGATTTCTGAATGTGTACTGATTTTATAATGTTCTGTTTGATTTTGACAGGGTCGCCGTTTCCTCCATTGCAGAAAGATAAAGTAAGAATCTACAGTATGAGGTTTTGTCCTTATGTAGAAAGAGCAATACTTGTTGCTGAAGCGAAGAAAGTACCGTAAGTTTTTATAACTTTGCAATTCATTTGCTAGCGTTTTGTCTTTCGAGCGATTACGTAAGTTATCGGTGACGATGACAACATACTACGAACTATGTACCAGATGTGGTTACATTGACTTCGCTATAGATAAGATTTTCTCCTAAAATGTATTTTTATTATAATTTTTTCCAGATATGAAATTGTCAACTGCAATTTGAAACAAAAGCCTGAATGGCTCCTTGAGAAAAATCCTGCTGGTAAAGTTCCAACTGTAGAAATATTGGAAGAAGGTGGTGGTGGTGGTGACAGCAAAATTCTGGATGAAAGTTTGATCGTCGCTGATTTCTTCGATGAAGCGTTCACTCAAGCTCCTTCTCTTGTCTCTGCTGATCCTTTTCAAAAGGCTACAGATAGAGTATGGATGGAAGCGTTCGGCAAGGTTTGATTTAATTTAATTTATAATGAAGTATCTTTTAACTTATTAATTACTCATATGCAATTATTCACTTGTCACAGCTAAGTGGACTTTACTTCAAGGCCGTTTATATGAAAGTTGATGACGGGACTTTGGATACTACACTGGAAATTTTACGAAAGGAATTAGGAGTGTACGATAAGGAACTCCATCGTCGTGGATCCAAATTTTATGGAGGTATTGAAACTATACATCAATAATCAAGTTTGGTTAGTTTTAAATTAATTTATATCGTTTCATATATGTTAGGAAATTCTACACCAGGAATGTTGGATTTTATGATTTGGCCTTGGATTGAGCGCCTTCCCAATCTTCAGAAACTGTATTCAGATAAATTTCCATTGGATGACATTCTCAAAGAGTATCCTACCTTTGTAAGTCACATTGTTCAGTTTGAATCACCTAATTTATTTAAAATAAGACTTATAATGACAATACTTATGATATGAATTTAAACTTATATTTATTTAACAATGCAGGCCGCTTGGATAAATTCAATGAAAGCTGATGTTACAGTTCAGAAAGTCATGATTCCAACTGACATACATTTCAAATACATTGTTAGTTCTAGAAATGGGACAAATGACTACACTTTAATGGAGGAAGAATGATCAAGAATCAAAATTTCAACAAATTTGTATAGGTTGTTAATTGATTCCAAATTAATTAATTATTCAATAATTATTGTAAAATGACTCATTGAAATTACACAAAAATAAATAAGGAGATAACCATTGGTAATTCGTTGTATTTTAATAGTTTTTATCAGGAGCAAGTTTACCTAAACCTAATTTGATTTAACTAACCCCCAGTATACCTTTTAGATTACCAGGCACTACAGGCAGAGGTTGGTAAACTTCAAGTTCAAGTAGTGTTCTCCATGACTCTGACTCCGGAGTCATGACTCTGACTCTGACTCTGACTCTCATGACTCTGACTCCCAGGGTTTTTGAGAGTCGGGAGTCATATGATGACTCTGACTCCAAGGGTTTTGGGAGTCAGAGTCATGACTCTGGGAGTCATGACTCTTTTGAAACATGCGCGCATGGGCATACTGGACTATTTTTTAACAAAATTTACATGCAAATATTATTTCGATAGTTATTTTTACAAAGAAATATTTAAAAAAAGTTACGAATTGTTTCTTTAGCCTGATGAAAGTGGCTTGTTTAGTTTCTTGTTGTCCAGGAAACTTAGAAAATTAGCAAACTTAGAAACAAGAAAACTAAATGTATAAAAAAAATTCAATTTCTGACCCGATTTTCCATTTTTGTATTATGTAACTCCGGAGTCGAGAGTCATGACTCTGACTCTGACTCAGAGTCGACTCCCAAAATTGAAGGAGTCAGAGTCATGACTCTGAGAGTCGACTCCCAACATTTAGAGAGTCAGAGTCATGACTCTCAGAGTCAATGACTCTGACTCCGGCCAAACTGGGAGTCATGGAGAACACTAAGTTCAAGGTTAAAAAATACCCATTGTTATTTAAATGCCCATCCCTAAGGATGGTGAGTGGTGCTTTTGAGTGCGACCAATTCATTGAGATAAATAGAGGTTATTTTAGTCGGTTGTTTAATTGAATTAAATTGAATTAGTTGAGTGAATTTGTTATGTCATTTGCGAAGATTGTCGTTGATGCAAATGCCTTCATCAAGGGCTACACTCTCGAGGTAATACTGAGTTTCTTAAATCATTCTTCATTAACTTTCAATTTTAACTTAAAAAGTCAGTGATGTTGAGCACGTGGCCTTGCTTGCTCACCCTTAATTCTAAACATCCTTTACAATAATGCAATCATAATCATAAACATTTGATCATTAAATTGTATGGAATAATTTTGTTTTAGGAGATATCTTCCTCTGTCTATACAGTACCTGATGTTATCAAGGAGATTCGTGATTCTGCGACAAAACAACGCCTCAAATTCACAGCATATGAACTTCTCCTAAAAGAACCAACTCCAGAGTACATCAAACGGGGTAAGGCGTAAGGGACAATTTTAACTAAAAAAATTTATGAAGGATTTAGATAATTAATCTAATTGATATTAGAGCACATTAATTGATTTCGCTTACAGATTTAATAATTTTTGTTTCTGGACTTACTTTATAGCAACGGATTTCGCTAAGAAAACAGGAGACTATCCTAGTTTATCTTTTGTGGACATCAAGCTCATAGCTTTGGCAATAAAAATACAGGAAGAATATTCTCCTGTTGAGTTCAAGGAAGCAGAAATAAAAACAGTTTTAGGAAATGGAGGAGTCAAATCAACTGGAGAGACTAATTTACCAATTGGATTCCACCTTCCGAAACTTAACTTGGGAAAGCATAATCAACACTTCAAAAATTATTCATATGTAGAAGGTTATACTTTCACAGATCAAGATCTAAAACTTCATAACAAGTTGGATGGAATTTCAATTGGAGACGAATTAGTTTACTTGAAGAGATGGTTTAATCACATAGAAGCCTTGCGAGTATCTTCTCAAAACAATGAAAATCAGAGTCGAAGTGAAGAAATTGAGGATTTGACAGAATATGATGATGGTGAAGACGATTCTGGTTTATCAGAATTTGATGAAGAAAGTGATAGTTCAGAATCTGATGGAGGAGGTTGGATAACTCCGTCAAATATTAAGGCAAAGAAGTTGGACAAACCCGTCTCTTCTCCCTTTGGTGTATTGTCAACGGATTTCGCGATTCAGGTAAAGTTTATAATTGGTTAGATTTTTCCTTATTGTATTTTCTTTGGGTCTATTTTAGAATGTCATACTTCATACAAACATACACTTAATATCGCCTGATGGTAACCGAGTCACTACCCTTCGTTCATATATTCTTCGTTGTTACACTTGCTTTGAGAAAACTACACAATTCCACAAGCAATTTTGTCCAAGATGTGGAAACAAAACTTTAAGAAAAGTATCTGTATCTGTTCAAGAAGATGGTTCAATGAAGTTGCATCTTTCCAGACGATTCGTTGTCACGTCTCGTGGAAAAAAATATTCTCTTCCCAAGCCACAAGGTGGAAAGCATGCAGTGAATCCGATTTTAACAGAGGATCAACGAGTACCACAGGAAAGACGGAGTAAGAAATCCATTGCTCGTGAAAATGGTCCTTTTAGTATGAACGACATCAATTCCAGATCATTTTTTGTAAAGACAAGCAGTACTCATTACTGGGACATGCGGAATCCAAATGAAGTGAAAGGAAAAGGACGAAAGAAGCAAAAGTAATTTCATAAATACTGAAATTTATTATGATTAATAATAATAAACTTTAGGTTTTCATGACATTCAAACGGAAAGGCAACTGATTTGTTTAGCCAATCACATTTTGTTAATAATTTATAATCGTGTTTTCAAATTTGCTTCATTTTTTTTTAATTTTTTTTAATGCAATGTTAGTGTTGCTGACATGACCTCTAGACCTCCAACGGAGGTAAAACTACTTTATGAACTAGGTTTCGAAAGGATAATTTTCTGTGTTATTGGAATTAGTATTTGGTGTACTATTACAATTCTTCTTTACAGAGCACAAATTCGGTTCAAGCAACGAAGAAGAGGGGTACGTGTGATCTTAATCAAGAGTTTCATTATTTAAAGAAATCTTA
This sequence comes from Holacanthella duospinosa, assembly GCA_002738285.1. Lineage (NCBI taxonomy): Eukaryota > Metazoa > Arthropoda > Collembola > Poduromorpha > Neanuridae > Holacanthella > Holacanthella duospinosa. The sequence goes on along the minus strand of NIPM01000398.1, from coordinate 132,304 downwards.
CTCTATTTTTCTAATTTTTCAGTTGGCACATTTTCATGAGGAACCTTGTGATGATATAGAACCAAAGTTTGAATACACTGTCACGTGGTTTTAGTGTCTGCGATTTTGATATTCTCAGGACCGGAATATTGGCGGTATTTTAAGGCGCGAAATTAAAACAACACAAATTTCCAAATTAAATGAGTAATCAGATGAAACAAATGACAAATATAATTAAGTAAGTTTAATAGTTATAGTTGATTTGTTCTTGTTGCATTTCATTGTTCATAAAATGAAAACAAACCCTCTCCAAAACGAACCTACAGAAAGAGGGGTGGTTATGTTAACAAATTTTTCTATTTGGAAGAAACATGGACTTCCCCAGATCAGACTAGAAACCGATTTAGCAAATTTTTTTGGAAAATAAAGAAATACAGGACTTTAAGAGGGAGTACTTTCGGACGTAAATGGAAATACTGGAGGTTTTAAAGTAGATGGAAGTGAATGCGTAAGGATTATGATGAATCAAGCAACCTTTTCAAACTATATTTTTATTAAGCAGAGGCCGTGTTATAATTAATTTGGAGGGAGGTGGGTGTCGAAAAATTTCAGTTTTTTTTTTCAAAAAATTTATTTTCTAGTTTTTTGTATTTCTCCACGAATCATGACATTTAAAGACTTTTGAGACAGATTTTACAAAAAAAAAACTTTTTTTTGAAATTTTTTTTTCTAAGTGGTTTGAAAAAAAAAATTTGTTTGGAAACTCTCAAAAGTCTTGAAATATTATGATTCGTGGAGAAGTGCTTTAATCTGAAAAAATAATTTTTATGAAAAAAAATTTTGAAAATTTTTTTTTTTTTTTTTGCAAAATGGTCTTAAAAGTCTTCAAATGTTATGATTCGTGGAGAAATGCAAAAATCCAAAAAAAAAATTTTTTTGTAAAATTTTTCAACACCCACCAAATGTATACCCCAACCGGATTCTGAGATAAATGAAGCGATGGAAATAAGTTAAATGTAAGAATTTATTATTATTAACTAGGTTGATAAGTTTGATTAGGCAATCCTGACTTTGCTTACGACACTGGTACCTTAACCACCTCCCAGTGTATTCAAACTTTGGTTCTATAATAGTGAGGAAGATGCTGGACCTCATACTACGAAGTATATGATAAGTTTCTTTTGTTCTGGAACTTCTGCTTCATACAAGGATCCTCCCACTGGTACCGTCGTTTTACATCTCTTAGGATCACTCTACCCAGGGAAAGTAAGAACTTTATCAAAAATTAATCTTTATTAAATGTTTAATAGATTATCACTAGATTGAAATACTTTCAAAAGAATTTTGTTTAAGATTCATGAGTTACAAACTTCAACACCAGAGGAGGATTTTCAACTTTTTCCACCCTTGGGATCAGAAAAGTTTCTTATAACTGAAGATGTCCGGTTGGGAACGCTTGTTGGAATAATTTTACAAACTGAAGTTAAAGGTCTACATCCATTTTGGTAAGAATTTTCATATAATACTTAGGAAATATTTGGTTCTAAACTCCTGTTTTCTGACCTTCAGGAATTGTTCAACTGCAATTGTACGTGATGTAGAATCTAACGAAGCCTGGTTCTTTCCAATTCATCATGAAATCAGTTTTCCACCTTGTATACTTCTTCCAGCTACAAGAGAAGAACTTTGTGCTTTTAAAGTTTCATTTTGTCGGAGAATTAGACGTGAAATCAGAAACGGACAATTTGGTTATTTTAGTTTTCTTTTTCGGTAATTTTTTTTTCTCTCGAAATGCTTGATCTTTCATCGAATCGCAACCTCAAAATGTCTAAAATGTCTAATTTAGTGATTTTTTTTTTTAGATCTAAATCATCCGTGTACACTTACTCACAACGTTTGGTTACTTCCATTGGTCTTTATTTGGTGTTCTTTGTCACATGCTTCCTTTTTCTCGGTAAAAATGTGTACACAAAATTGTTTAATTATTAAGAATTTACTTTGTTCACTGTTGTGTTTTAGATTTTCTTTTTTCTCCTGAGCATTTATCAACGGATCCAAACAAGTACGCAATGTATCATACACTGCTAAACCCAAATCCAATCCGTCCCAAGGTGTGTTTTATTACTATGATTTTTACAGACCAAATTTGATTGGTTTGAGCATAAATTATACAAAGAGAGTTTTTAGGGCTGTTACAGGGATACCCCACACTTCACCCTTTCACCCACCTAATGCACAACAATTCATCAATTTTCTCAAATCTCACTGATTTAAAATTCTCTCTGTAGGTAGGTGAAAGAGTGAAGTGTGGGGTATCCCCGTAACGTCCTTAAAAATTCTCTCTGTATTTACAGCCTGGAAATACCTCAGTGCTAGTACTGTATGGTGAATCAGCCGTAAGTTATTGGATACTTCATGTCATTCTACCTGGGATTATATCTGCGTCCATAACTAGTGTCACAGGATTTCTAATGATTAAATTTTTCAGGTAAAATAACTTAACCTAATCATCTAAAAGTATTCTATTCTAAACATACTTCTTAAAAAAAAATGTTGAAATGTTTAGAGAAGCATCAAAATATGAGACTCATTTTGAAGAAATGGATTATGTAATTGGGACAGCACTTTTGGAACAAAGTCATTTGAAAGCTAAACATAAAGCAAAGTACAAGGGTACTTCGTCTTCCCTTCCTCTTTCAACTGGTAACTTAGGATAAAAGCGTCATGTTTGTAATATCTAAACACTAGATTTATATCCACCAAAAGTTTAATGTTGAATTTATTCTAATACAGCAAGTAGCATTACTCCACAAATTGAAAGTTCAGTCCATGATGAGAGCATATACGATATGACCAATAATGAAGAAGGAAATATACATATATATTATCCAATGGCTGCAAATAATGAAGAAGATGATATAATACAGGCAAGTCAAAGAACAGTTCCAGAACGTTTTTATGAATTTTTACAACGTAGTACGAAGAAGACTTTAGTCCTCATGAAGTTAAAAAGAAAGTCAGAAGATCAAGAAAGTGTACCACAACTATTGAATCCTAATGTGTCAACAGTGGAAGAGGTCATGACAACCAATCCGAGTATTCCTATGACAAACCAATCACTCACTCCTCGACGTTCTATTATTTTTGAACCTGGTGGAGAAAGTCCTGTAGTGGAACTTGAGATTGAATTGTCACCATTTCAACAACGTGATATTATGCGTCTCTTATTTGTGGCGAACAGTTCAAATGATAATCTCCCTCATCATTCAAGCTCTCTGCATAAATTTAGATTAAGTTCACAAAATTGGATGGCCTTTCATATGGTTGATGATGGTTCCAATTCCAATGAGAAGAAAAAAATGTCCTATGATTTGACCCATAAAAAACTGTCAAGAAAATGGTACCAACCAATTCCCGCTTGGTAAACAAAAAAAAAATTTTTTTTTTCGTTAACATTTTTTTTTTAATTTGATTAGTATTCACATTAATGTTTATATTTTGCTTTTGAACAGGATATTGGTTATCATCCTCATCATACTCGCCATCGGATTCATTACTTTTGTTTCTGTGAAGGGAAAATTTCGTAAAACTACTACCGAAGATCAATTTGCTGAGACATTGGTCTCATCACTTGTAGCTGGAGTATTATTTGGAACTTTTATATGTGAACCGTTGAAGATTATGTCACTGGGGTTCTATTATGCTCTGAAGGATAAGGTTTAAAAAAAAATTTTTTTTTTAATTTAACAAATCTAACCACGAATTCAGTCTCTCATTTTTATTTATTTCCTTTTAGAAAATCTACAAACTGATTAACAAGAGAAAGAATATTGAAAATCCATATAACAACTAAAATTTTGGTTTAAAAAAAAGGAAAAATAGCCTGAAGCGATTTTTTTTATTTTAATAAAAATAAACTCTCTGGTCATCTCGAAACTTATCAAAATTGAGAAGAATATTTGGTAAGTCTTACAGTTGGGTGATAATTTAAATACGCACCCTACGATTTAAAAAAAAATCCAACTTAGAGCAAAAATTTGTAAACAATCAAAAGTGCATCATGTTAACAGGCCTATTTAATCATACCATGCCAAATTTGAAATTTTTAGAATAATTAGTTTTGGAGTTAGCGCGATAAATTAAATTTTTGGATGGAGAAAGTTGGTGATAATTTATATACGCACTAATCTTTTAATCTAAGTTTGCATCAATCTATAGTGGAAGACCAGCCCGAATCGTTTTGTTTTCATTATTTGAAGTAAGGTAATTATTTATTTAGTAGTAATAAGGCAAAATGTTAACTTTTATCAAACAATTTTGTACTTTGAATCGAATTTAGATAAGAAACGCCAAAGGGAAAATGTCTATCTGAGTTTGAGAAAGGGCAAATCAATGGATTCAAGCAAAACAATTTGTCTAATAGACAAATTGCGAAGCTAATTAATCGTTCTGAAGGCTGCATTAGGAATTATCTCAAGACAAAAGAAATACATGTTAAGAAATCAAAACGAGGACCAAAACAAATACTTTCTCCCAGAGAAAAGCGCCTAATTCTGAAGGAAGCCAGCAATAATTCAATTTCGACACCGAAAATTAAGCATAATTTGAAGTTAAAAGCTTCAAGATGGACAATTAGGAAGGTTTTGAATACTAATGTCAACATAAAATACATTAAGAAGTTGAAGAAACCTCCATTGAACCCACACCACAAATTGACCAGACTCGACTGGGCGAAAGACAAAGTTGGATGGGATGAAAAATGGCGCCATTTCATATGGAGTGACGAAAAAAAATTTAATATTGATGGTCCCGATGGATTTGCTGCCTATTGGCATGACTTGCGTAAGGAAGAAAAAAAATTTTCAAAGCGCCACACTGGAGGAGGGTCACTAATGATTTGGCCAGCTTTTAGCTTTTACGGTAAAACCCCCATTGCTTTTTCCACACCGCGCCAAAATTCAGATACTTACCAAGGCCATCTTTACATGAACCTTCAACCTCACTTTGTCAATTTGGGGTAAGGTCAAGGTCTATTTATGCAGGACAATGCTCCTTGCCATACGTCAAAAGCTTCAC
>NIPM01000398.1:30385-127165 GCA_002738285.1 Holacanthella duospinosa | reverse complement strand
AAGAGCTAAAAACCGTGGTGAAAGCAGAATGGGAGAAAGTCGACATTTCAGTCCTCCAAAACCTTTCAAATTCAATGAATAATCGTGTTTTTGAAGTAATTCTTAATAAGGGGGTTCTATTAAGTACTGAAAATTAACTTGCACACCGAATCCGTCCAATTAAATAAGCGAGTTGCTATAAAATCATAATAAAATAAAAGTGCGTATATAAATTATCACCAACTTTCTCTCGCCAAAAATTTAATTTATCGGGTTAACTCCAAAACTAATTATTCTAAAAATCTAAAATTTGGCATAGTATGATTAAATAGGTCTGTTAACATGATGCACTTTTGATTGTTTACAATTTTTTACTCTAAGTTGAATTTTTTTTTAAATCGTAGGGTGCGTATTTAAATTATCACTTAACTGTATTTCATTGGATGTGATGTAAAGTAACTCATTATTGTTTTTATGAAGTATACGGTAAAGTCAGTGTAAATAAGACATCCCGTTATTGGTTATAATATCATGTATGTTTTTTTCAATAGTAGGATTGGTCAAATATTCATGGACGACTTTTGACTACCCGAAGTATTTATGAACTTCTTGCTTTCCTAACTCAAATTATGTATGAAGTATTGACTTTGATGCGTCATTTCACCAGTCTTTAGTAACTCTAACAAAACTTTACAATAACCATCTTCATCTGTCATTATTAGTTCATCGACAAAGTACAAACTCATCAAATTATTGTTTTTAGGAATTACTAACTAGTATATATTTTTTTTTAATTTCTTACAGCATTCCTTATTATTAACAAAGTTTAACCAAGAAGATACTTTTGGTTCCGATTTCATTGTCGTGAATTTCGTTGTCGATTCAACGGAAGTCACCTTTGACTTTTTGTAAAAAATATCCCATCTTTTATTAGAAATTTTTATTACCCTGTTTGTAAAAACCAGTATTATAGGTTAGAAAAGTGGTCAAGGACACTAAGGTTCATCTTTAAGTGCTTCAAGAAAAAAAAAAGAAAAAAAGAGTTCATTGTTTTGTTTCTCACCATGAAAAAAAAAATAGTCATAATAAGTCGTTGAAGTTTTACAAAACGAATTAACTTTTAAGGAACCGGTATTTTGGTTGAAGGGTCATGCCTAATACGCCTGAGTCACCATCCAAAGAAAAGTTGTTACTAAATTTAAACTACTTTTCAACAAAATCAAGACAGAAACCTCCATTATTGTCAACATTGTTGAGAATCCTTTTAAGTTTTAGCCTTTTCATGACAATGGGATTTATTGTTTGGAGTTGGTCACATATGACTAAGGGATATGAAGAGGATATTAAAAAAAATAATATCCCTCGTATGATTTACAAGATTTCTGAATTTGACAAAAATAGTAGTGATTTAAGGAATTTAGTACATACGAGCATACCAATTATTAGCATTCACAATAATACTGAGAACGAACTTGTCCAAACGGTTGGTACCTTTATGTAATCGTTTTAATTTTTCATTACTTATTTACAATAATTAAGTAATTTTTTTTAAAATTATTTAGTTTGCAGATAGAAGAGAAGTTGCCGACAAGTACTGCCAAGATGTCAGAAATTCAACACAAGGTCATCATCGAAGTACTTTCATATCTCGGAATCTCACCCAACGACTTTATCATAAGCTACCAAAAATTTTAACTTCAAGAAATACTCCAGATATTAATCGACGTAACTGGCTATTTTTCAAGTAATCAATAATTACTTGAAATTAAGAATGAATTTTAATAAGAAAAAAATTAACTTTTTGATTTCATAGTAAAAATTTTTTGTTTCTATTATCTAGATTTGATTCAGATGAGAATGAATTCTTAAATAGTAATAACATGAATGTGTCTATCGAATGGTGTCCAGTGTACAAAGCCGCATCTTCACCATGGATGGCTGTTTTTGGAAAATTGAGTAACATTGTTACTTCAAATACTGAAAATTTGATACAAAGAGGAAAATTAACATTTATAAAACTATTGAAGGATTTTAGACTTAATATTCCATTTATTCAAAATTTTTACGAATCAAATTCAAAAATGAAGAATTATAAGATGGTCGTCGTTCGTCATCCATTTGACAGACTGTTGTCTGCATATCGTGATAAAATTGAAAGGATTCAAGGAAGAGACTTTTACTATCGAAAATATGGATATCGAATTCTTACTCAATTTCGACATGCTAAAGAAATGGAAAAAATTGCAAAATTGGAGATGATCAAGAAGGATGTATTTCATTCCATGCTTTCCCAACTTTTAGGTAAAAATATTATGTGTCTTAATTTTCTAATTTTATTACTATATTATAAAAAGAAATTAATTATTATATTTTTAATTTTTAAATTTTTGTATTATTAGAATTAAGAAATGGTGTGAGATATATTGAGGTTAATGGTACTAGAACCAAAGTTTTCGATGAAAAACGACCAATTTCTCAAGCGAGACCAACATTCAGAGAATTTGTACAATATCTTCTTAGAGCTGATCCCAATTCAATGGACGAACACTGGAGGTAAGGGATCTACTAATTATTTATGTAATAATCATAAATTAATTATTGAATTTGAAAATTTTTTTTTTTTTTTTTTTTTTGATTATTTTTATAGACCAATGTATCTGGACTGTAACCCTTGTCAATATTCCTTTGACTTGATACTCAAAGTAGAAAGTATGGACAGTGACAGAGACATTGTGTTCAAACTTCTTCAATTGACCAATGGAAGTACAAGTTGGAAAAATTTAGAGAAAATTTGGAAGAGATGGATAAATAAAGGAGTAAATCCTAGAAATTCATCAAATACCCCTTACCGTGACTCAAGGTATTATTTTTCACAAGTTACCAAATCTGATCTCCAATTACTTTATCTAATATATGAACCTGATTTTTTATTATTCAATTACTCACCTAAAGTATTCTTTGATATGGGGATTAATCCTTAATATTTTTTTTTTACCAAAAATTACAGTAGAATCTCCCTCTGAGGATGTAAGGAGTACTTTTTAACTTTACTTTTTTACTTTTACTTATTTTTTTTTAGTTTTTTTTTTTTTCAAGTTTGAATAATCGGTTTTCAATTTAGGTTCTAATGAATATAAGTCAATGATGCCTAAAGATGAGAATATTTTTTTCCAAAAGTTAATAATCCATATAGCTCATTAATAAATTGAGTTTTATGAAATCATTATACGGAAAATTAACTTCCAACAACAATAATAATAACAATCAGTCCCAACTCCATATTACTCTATTAATAGAACAGATTTTCTCACTTGTAAAAATGAAAAAAAAAAAAAAAAATGAACAATGGAAATTGAGAAAGAAAAAAGTAAAAGTTCAATAATAATTAGATAAATCGGTTTTCTTTTATTTCTACAACGCTCATCGTGGCATTAGTATTAATTTATACGCTTCAAATAAAATTCACTACATCAATTTACTATAATATAGCCTCTGTTTTTTTCTTTTCTAAAAATTAACAAAATTATTTATTCTTTCGGCAAAAAGGCGACTGACTACTGTAGATATTAGATTATAATATAATACGCCGACTATGGGAATTTAGGTTAAAAATGTACAAAAAAAAAATCCCATTATCTAATTTTTTGCCCAATATTGAACAAGTTGTAATTTAATATTAATATAATTATCAAAATTTAAGGAGAAAGAAAATTTGTAGGACACCTTCATTACTATATACTAACTACTGATTTGATTTAATTATGTATTATTTTCCATCATTTTCACTAGGTCATATTCATAAAATCATTTTCATTAAAATTAATAGAAAAATTTGTCAAGTAGATTTGGATATAAACTGTAACATATAACCATAACATGGTCTCTCAATTCATGCCACGATTCACCACCAATCAAACTAATTCTTTTTCTTCGAACTAGATTTTTTTTTTTTTTTTTTAATCCATATTTATATAATTTGTTGAAATAGAAAGGCATTTTTTGGTAATTTTTGATGTCAAATGGTATATTTCTTTTATAGGTCAAATATTAAAAGTGTAATAGTCCCATTATAGTAGTAATATCCCCTTATTCTTAATCCAGAAGCTTCATACAATAATTAATAATCTCTTTCAAAAATCTAATAAATCTATAACATTTTACCTCTTAGCTGAACTTTTTTTTAACATCAGCTCATAATATTTTAGCTCATATTAAGAAGATGTAAAATTGTATTAAATTTAGTAAAAATTTACTTATTTAAATAACATTTAACACCCTGCCATAGCCAAATTTTCAAGAGTTTTTGTCAAAACGCTTAAAGATGAAAAAATTAGAATTTCCTGATAGAAAGAAATTAAATTAACTCTTAAATAATTCATAAATGAAGTTTTATAAACCAAAAAAAAAGTTGAGCAAGGATATGAAAAGCAGAATATGTATAATATACTAATAGAAGAATAATTGAAAATTTAGCCAAAAAAAAATTTTTTTTTTACAAATTAAACAATTACAAATCAGTTGTTGTTTTTTTGTTATTATTGTACAAGAATTATTACTACATTCACCCGGAAAATTTTTATAAGAATTACTGAGGAAGCGAACACTTAAAATCTAAAGTATACGACACTGCAAGGATATGTGAATTCTTATGTTTAACAAAAAAAAAGAAGAAGGAATATACAGTAATTAAGAATGCTGGAGAAAAAAAAAACAATAATAAAAACATAAATGCAATCTCGAATATAGTAATTAAATACAGTGAGATTTAGTAAGAAATTAAATTTCGCGCGCCTTAGATTGAACATCTAAAGAAGCGCGCATGCCTCTAATGATCTAAGAAGCGTGGGAAATTAAATTTTTTGTAAAATCTCACTGTAGTTAAGAATCTAAAATTAAACTAATAAAATAAAGTAATAAATGCGCTAGTCCCTTCATAAGTTTTTAACAAATATCCAAAATAAAGATGATACTTTCCCTGATTGACACGATACGACTGTCCAGTACAAAAAAAGAATTAGGTAAAGAATTAAAAATGATAACAGAATCACAAAAGTCTGACTATTATTTGGTTCATACGTACTGAAAAGCCCAAGGTGATTCAAAAAAACAGAAAAAAAAAATATCCCGCATAAGTTGATACACCTTATGAATAGCATCTTACCAAATTAAGTTTACATATACTTCTCTCAGTATATAATTTGGTAAATTCTGCTCAATCATACGGGTACGAACTGTCCACGTGACAATGAGATACAAGTGTATTATAAGTATAATATGTGAAACAAAAGGGCGGTGAGAAATAAGTACGTATAAGTGATATTATATAATAATAATAATAATAAAAAAAACCCATATAATTTTTAAGCTTTTGAAAACATTACTACAACATTATTTTTTTTAGCAAAAAAAAAAAAAAAAAACTCCGTTTTAAACTATATATATATTATTGACTAAATATTTTGACCCCTCATCGGGTGAGTTTGACTACTACTGTTGTATTCTGGACTTAACCATTGTTGTGGTGTGATTGATGATCATTGCGAATTTTTTTTTTTTCATTGTTGAGCTTGAGCAGCTTGTTGCATTCGTATTTCAATTTCTCTCATTTGGACAGCAGCTTCAACAAGAAGATAGAAAGGATAGTGAGTATTACCAAAATTTGATGAGGGTGAGTCAAGAATTTTGGTCAAGGTGTTATTTGAAGTAGGTCCATTTCCGGAAGTATTCAATGTTGTATTATTAAGAGAGGTACGTGTAATAACTGTTGCCGGATGGAGAGCAAGAGACTCAGCTACATAAGAAGGCACATTTATCATCATTCTTGAATTTTGATTCAAAGGTTTCAAAATATTATTAGGTGAGGGATGGGAAATGTATTCTTTTGACGGTCCATGGACAATAAGTGGTTCTGTTTTGATTTGGACTTCATTGGAAGGTGAGGGAATGGGGTCAGGTTGAGGTTGAGGTTGAGGTCGACTTAGGTCTGATGAAACACAACTACTACTACTATTACTACTTTTATGAACTAATTCCAATGATTTCTTCATATTATTTCTATTATACTGAGTCTTCCGGATGGATTTTTGAAGTTGGATTTCTGTTGGTCCAAGAATTTTTGTTGGACTTGAGCCATTGACACTCCCAGAGGAACATGAACTTCCATCACTTGTGCTTTCTTGAGCAGCAGTACCAGTTTTATTTGAATAAGCTTGAAGTATTCTACGTTTTTTATGTTGGTACTGATACAAGTCTTCACTGTCACTGCTACTACCACCATCAGATGAAGAGAAATCTCCTGATTCAGCCTTGACTAGTGACCCTGGAGAAGTGGACAAGGCGGATTCTTGAATTCGAAGATGTCGTCGTCTTCTATTTGTAGTACGTCGTGAAATTGTAAAATGTTGTGGGTCTTGACCTTCACTTCGAATCATTTCTGGAAGAATCCGACGTCTTGCATTGATGAACCAGTTACAAACCTTCAAGAAAAAAAAATAAAAATAAAAATAAAAATAACATTTATAATCATATCAGAGACTAAATTTGACACAAACAATTTTGTAAACTTCAAAAAAAAATCAGCCTTCTTTTAAGCTTTATGTCTAACAGCTTAAAGTTATATATGTACTACTAGTACCAAAAATAACTCAGAAAATTTTCTTCAAGAGACTCAAGACAACTATTCTTCTTATCATCATCTACTCTAATATCACTTCCGTATTTCTTATATAATGTTTACAAAACCAATTTAATCAAAAATAATTACAAAGTCTTCATACCTGGAGGAGTGAAAGTTGAGCTTGTTTTGATAGTTCCACCTTTTCACTTTCACTTGGATAAGCATTGTACCTACATATCAAAAAAAAAAACAAAAAAAAAAAACAGTTAATTACAAAATTACAAAATTACATCACTCACAGAGTCTAATAACACTATTTACTACTACCTATTCTTGTATTATGTACTAGAATTTATTTTTAGATACCGAAAGACCTTATTAGAAAGGTTCAATTTCAAACTTTTGCAAAAAAAAAAAAAAANGTTGAGCTTGTTTTGATAGTTCCACCTTTTCACTTTCACTTGGATAAGCATTGTACCTACATATCAAAAAAAAACAAAAAAAAAAAACAGTTAATTACAAAATTACAAAATTACATCACTCACAGAGTCTAATAACACTATTTACTACTACCTATTCTTGTATTATGTACTAGAATTTATTTTTAGATACCGAAAGACCTTATTAGAAAGGTTCAATTTCAAACTTTTGCAAAAAAAAAAAAAAATCCGTACCGATGGTCGTAGAGCCATTGGGTGAGGAGAGTGACGGATTGTTTTGGCAATGTGCCTCGTTTCTTTCGTTCCATTGGTTCCTTACTCGTGGGACTCTTGGGTGACATATTGAGAAGAAGTAGACTCTTCTCAGACCCATCTACCGGTAACATCATGTCAACTTCGACATCTGACCCGTATGACATGTCATCTCCTTCTGTTGTACTCGATGATGAGTAGCGTTGACGAACTGTAACCAAAAAGAACAAACATTTATTAAATTTAGACTAATAAAAAAAAATTAGTTAGGTACATATAGGGTTAAAAAGTTTATTATTGACAGAAACCTGAAACAAACGGCGTTGAACTAAAAAAATTTTATGTGACTCTCTCATGAAATCGTAAAATTTCTGTCTGGAACAATATTTATATTTATAGTTTCATTTTGCTGTATATATTTCATAATAATTTCATATATTTGATAATAATTTCATATTCATTAAAATCATTTTGAATTGATAAAAAGTACAGTGTGAAGCAGAGACTTGAGGAGATATAAATGTCATCCAACAAAATGTAATTTAATTAGGTTAGAGATGATAATTAATACACTGAAAAAAAAAGTCTCCACATGTGTTTTTAATTAAGAACATCTTAAAAGAAATCAAACACAACATCAACATCCATATTTTTCTTAAGTTTATTAGTCTACTTTGAAGAGGTCGGATGACAGAGAGAAGAAGATTAATATAAAAAAAACTTTAATAAACATATAAAATGATAAGTTCATTACTGTGGCTAGCAACTGGCTGGAAATCAAAAGCAAACATATTGTTATTGTAATTGTAAAAGGTTGTTTCCATGAACCATGTCATTGAACTGACTCAATTGAATCATCAACAATCGCTAACTATGTTGTTTTGTTAGGATTTTCACTTCTGAATGAGGATTTTAAGACTAATAAATTATACATTAGTTATGAAATCGAAAAAANTTTGTTAGGATTTTCACTTCTGAATGAGGATTTTAAGACTAATAAATTATACATTAGTTATGAAATCGAAAAAAATTTTGAATTATGCAGTAATCGGAAGAAAAATACAAAATAAATATAAAAAAAACGTCATTTTGCAACGGTGTAACTTATAACAGGGTTCGAAGTCGAATTTAAATCCTGATTTAAATCGGATTTAAATCCAAAAATAAAAATAATGATTTTTTGGATTTTAGACAAACTTGAAGATAAATTAAAGCACTAACACTGCATCCAAATTCAGATTCTTTTTCTTTTTTATTAGAAACATAAATCTCCCAGAACTGGGTCTTACATTTATGTCCATTAGTACCTAAGATTAAAATTAGTTAACTTAATTAATTAACAGCCTTTTGTTCACTTAACAAATAATTTTTCCTATCTTCAATTTCGTTTTTGGTGAAATAAAGTAACTTTAACACTTGTAAATTTTGAATTTGAAGAAATTTATCTGCAAAGTTTAAAAAAAAAATTTTTTTAATGCCCTTTCAGACATCATATCTTTGATTTTTGAGAATTAAAAAAAAATTCAAAAAATCCGATTTTTTCGAACTCTGATTTATAATATAGCAAAATTTTCACCGGTGGTGAAAGTTTAAAAAAAGTGTTCAATTTTTATCATGGCTAGCCGAGAGGGTTAATTGAGTTATTGTAATTAATCATTATTAACCCTAGTCCCTTCATGTTGTTAAGTTGACAATATTAACTTTTTTGATAAATTCTCAGAAATATGAAATAGCAATATCAAAATTAATAATTTCGGAAACAAAATTTGTAAATAATTCATTAATACATAAGAAAACCTTGTCCCTGGATACAAATTGAAAAAATTTAATTCAAAATTGATTAATTATTACGGATTTTTTGCCTTCATGGGTTAATCAAAAGATATAATTATAATTAGTATATGAACAAATCATCTCAATAGAATGAAAACTTACTCAATAAAATATCAGTATATATTTCTAGTTTCAGTCAGGAAATTATTATAATCATTATTAGATACTCTTTACGCATAACCCAACTAGTGTGTTATAAAGTTTAATAATTATAAGAGATACTCCAACACGTGGCTTAATTGTTTTGTTTTTTTATAAACCATTATGACATATCTATCATCATCCAAAGGTCACACGGAAATATTAAAAAAATTTATCAAAATGTTTCGCTACAGCAGGTAACTCTGTACCTACTACCTACAAACTCCAACAATAAGTTTGTAGATTTTAAATATTTAAAATTATTATTAAGTATTTATTGGCATTAAATTTTTGCTCAATTTAAGACTCTTATTATTAAGTACACATCTAAATACTAAATTTATCTTTTGGTGATTGTTAATAATTGTGTACATATGATGACTACTGGCTAGACGTTTTTTTCATATAACCTCTCTCCACCTCCGCACTATCAGTGTAGGAAACTAAAAAGTCAAGTGTCAAATGAAATGTCATGAAAATGAAAACCTTGTCGGAAAGACCACTACTTTATATGTTAGTTACTCAAGGAGAATATTATATTTTACTATCAATATAATTTCGCAAAATATTCATAATTCATCCTTCCGTTAGACGAATTGAACCGAATCCAAATCTAAACAAGTTTTAATATAAAAAGAAGACCTCGAGAAAAAGGAGATTATAAGAATCCAGGATCCCTAGAAGAAGACGAGTTGTGCCAAATGCCAAATGCCAAATCCTTTGTGGCCTCCATTTGCGACTTTGTTTCATAAATGTCATTTAGATGGATAAATTATGCTAATCCTATTATTTCTACTCTTTACAATCTTTTTCATTATTCCCAACATTGATTTCTATGACAAGAACCAGAGGGTACGAAGTCTACAGTCTACAGTCTATAATCTATACAGACGACAAAGAGTTAATGAAGTTCCTTATTTATTAGAATATATTTACTACTACTACCCTACCAAACACCTACCTTGAATTAATTAACAAGATTTACTAATAGCAGTTGGTGGTTATAAAAAAAAATCTTTGGGGAATTGTTGTACTATAGGAAGGTTGATGATATAAATTTTGTATTAAATAAGGGTGTGTAAATGCTTCCTAGTCCAGAGAAAACTTGTTGGAAGATTCTCAAGGGTAATTGTTTTAAGAAGATTATTCATTGTTATTGCGCACACATGCTCAATTCATCCCCATTACGCATAAAATTTTCATAAATCCCCCCCTTACCCCCTATTTTATACACATTTCCTCATAGTATTCAACATTTTTTCAAAAAAAAAAAAAAAAAAAAAAAAAAAGGCTTGGAAGAAGAAGAAAATTGCAATAAAATTATAAAGTGACAAGTAGTATAAAAATAAGTTGAAATTTGCAAAGAATTGCAATTAGTACAGCAAAGATGATGGCACAATGATACAATTGATGGCACAATTACATAAGATTTTTTTTTTGTATTTTTAATTCTTATTCAATATTTCAACTTATGTCATGTCAAGACCTTCTCAATGGCTTATTTCCCTTTCACACGTTTTTTCTTACTTTATAAGTAATTAACAAATCGGAAAGATAGTTTTTTTTTGCTAAGTATCTTGCATATCAAAATTTAATAACTCATTTGACCAAAAAAAAAACCAAAGTTATAATAAAGATAAATATGACTTTTAGGATAAAAAAAAACTATTATTAACGTAAGAACCTTGGTTTTCTTTTGTTTCCAGCCATGCGTAATTTACGTGAATAATGAATTTGCTTTGCTTTCGATTATTAGAAAAAACACTTGGTTTGAAATACATATTAGATATTTTGTTACTTCCTTCCAGCATCAGAAAATATTGACGAATTTTCACGTGGAAGTAAATGAGGAAAAAAAAATTGTGTTTTTACCAAGGGTGCACATGTTTTTGAATTAATCATGCTAATACGTATTATGCTAAAATTAATTAATTAGTATGTCAAATGTTTAATAACTTTCCGTATTATTAATGTTCTTTGTTCAAAAACTCAAATTTCTTTAAAATAAAATTCATACGAGAAAGTCAGAAAATCTTAAAATTTTTATATAGTAAACTGAGTAAGAAGGAAAATGGAGTAAAATTATACAGTCCGACACAACATTATAAGACATATGGGAAGTTACTTTTGGTCTCATAATCCTTTACCAGAGAAAGCAACTGCCTTATAAATTTGGTTTAAATACTAAAATTAAATTACTAAACTAAATTTTATTTAGTTTACTAAATTTTATTTCTAAATAAACAAAATTTTATTTCTCTTAAAAAGTAATTAACAATTTTATATAAAACATTGAGAAGTGGACCATAACTTATTAGAAAAAATCAAGCCTATTGCCTACACAATCACTAGAACAGAAGTTATGATTTTTTGAAAATAAATTTTTTTTTTTAGATGTTCTTTTAAGATGTGCTAAAAGTTAGAGATTGATGTTTCAAAAGAAGATCCCAAAAATTTCAATTTTCAAAAAAATTCATAACTTCTGTTCTCGTAATCCTAGCGACTTGGTTTTTCCTACTTACTGTTCTACTTTGAAATGTTTTATCTCAAACTGTTAACACTTTTGCTGAAAAAAAAAAAATTATTTTACGAGACAGATTTGACAGAAATTTATAAGATACCTTTCTCCAGTAAAGGGCATAAGGCCAAAAGTAGCTACCCTATGCCTTTATAATAAAATGTTGGACTGTATGTTTAGTTCAAAAATGGACCTACTAGGATAAATTTAGGGTTCCTGTTGTTTATTACATCAATTGTATTATAAAAAATTATGCGTCGTTAGTATCTAGATGCATAAGTTAAAGAACTACCGTTCCGCATCTTTGTTTCTGCTTATTTTATTAGTAGGGTTTTAGGAGTGCTTAGCTATATAGTACATATATGTTTTTTTTAGTAACATAATAGTCTCAAGGGTAGTCAAATTATTTGCATAAACCTCTAGGTACCTCTTTATATCTTTCGTTAAGTATAAATTAGTTTCTCTGGATAGGAAGATTATAAAACAATGGAAATTTTGAGGGGTAGGAGGGACTGAAAATGGACAGACTTGCAAAATAATTTTTGCAAAATAATTTTTAATAACGGCTGAGGCCGCAATCTGCCACTTACAGATAAAACAGCCTGACAGAACATTAAAAAAATGTTTTTTTGAAAAAGTCTCTTTGAAAAACCAATGATTTTTTTGGATATTTAGTTTTGTTCAATAATACAAACTTGGAGATACGTGGTAATGCGTTTAAATTGAAATTCTTAGCGTCAATTTCGTTTTAACACTCAAAATTTGAATTTGAAAAGTTGTTTTTAAGAAATTGGTTAATTTAGACATATAGTTTGAGATTATTTTGATTAAATCGATAAATGGAGCAACAAAATATCAACCACTACTGTACTAGATAGTCTATGAGCTTTTGATCTAGTGTATGAGAATAAGCTTTTCGATATCCTTTTTGAAATTTTTTCTATGTTTTCGGATATTCTAAATATCAAAACATCCAAAAATTCTATTTAAATTAATAAAAATAAGATTCTTTTATGAATTTTAATATAAAATTNACATTTTTTCTGTTTTCGGATATTCGAAATATCAAAACATCCAAAAATTCTATTTAAATTAATAAAAATAAGATTCTTTTATGAATTTTAATATAAAATTTAAAAACATTTCAAACTCTGCTTCAAACCTTATAAAAGTAATACAACTAATATTGTTTCCATAAAAAGTGTTTCTCCATTTAATATTTTTTTTTAACCCGATTATTTCTACCAAAAGTACAAGGTTTCTTTTTGAACAAAGCTCTTGAGTTCAAGGAGAAAATGTGTTTCTTTTTAAAATTACATTTTCTTATTGTTTAATTATAAGGATTAAAAGAGCTTTTAGTAAAATACCATCATTAGAAATAAGATATTCTAAATATCCCTTCCGGAAAATTAAGTTTAAGTCTAGAAGTTTGTTTTTCTCAAGATACTTCAACAAAAGTCTCGAGAAATTCCAAAGCCCAAGGTAAAATTTAGCATCTTCTCAAGAGAATTGACGAAAGGAAAATTCAATAAATGGATTTTAAAAGAACCAAAATATGTATTATTTCCAGTGTTTTAATAGTAAAAAAAAAAGTCATTAGAAAGNTGCAAAACCCAAGGTAAAATTTAGCATCTTCTCAAGAGAATTGACGAAAGGAAAATTCAATAAATGGATTTTAAAAGAACCNTCCAAAGCCCAAGGTAAAATTTAGCATCTTCTCAAGAGAATTGACGAAAGGAAAATTCAATAAATGGATTTTAAAAGAACCAAAATATGTATTATTTCCAGTGTTTTAATAGTAAAAAAAAAAGTCATTAGAAAGTGAATAAAAAATTTCTACAATAACACTTTGCAAAAGAAACAAAAAAAAACATTTAATTTTTTTTTTGCAAAAGGTTTACTTAAGACTAAGCTCCAAGCTCTTACTTTCTCCTGTTGTAATACTTTCACTCTTGACATTTAAAAAATAAGTTTCATAGCAAACTTTTTTTTTGTACCATAGCTAACATTTCTAATCTATTAAAATGTAACTAAAATTTCAATAATAATCTCACAATGTACTCGAAATTAACTTTTTCAACCAGTAGGAGTTAAAATAAGTATGAGTGATGTGACGATTATGAAAAGTGAACTGTTGAAAGAGAAAGTGACATTATTTTTGGATTTATTGAATACTCTTCCTAATCATTTAAAAAAGACAACCAGTTGAATTGTTAATATTACATAAAGCTTTTAAAATATTCAAATTCTCAAATGCTCAAATCTCAAATCTCAAATCTCAAATGTCATTTGGTTCATTTAAATAGCCCTATAGCCTCAAAGAATAGATCTAGCAATTTAACCCTTTGATGTCTCACTTCTTTTGAATTTTTTTTTCTATTTTCTTCTTCCAACCGGACTAACCCGAATTGCTAATAAAAAATAAATTCTATTTTTTTTTACATACTGAAAGATTCAAGAATTGCAGACAAGGGATTTTGGGTGATATGCAAGAAATGAAATCTCTATATAACTAAAAGACTTACGCACATCTCAAACAAGCAAGAGTAGTTTTGCAAAAAAAAAAAAAAAAAAAAAAAAAAAAAAAAAAAAAAAAAATTGGTCCCATCTTTGCACTTTTTAATCATCNTGCAAATAATATCATACTCCAACATTTGGCATGTGTCACTAATCTCGAGTAGCTCCAAGGAGAAAAGTGAACTTTATATAAAAGAAAGGATTGAAACGCGATGAGAGACAATAAACATAAGACTTAACCCTAAAGCAACCAGAATACATTACTAAAAGGTTGATTATAAAGTTATTCATTACTAATTACAATGTTAATAGAATAGTAATTACTTACTACAACTACTATGTACTACTGTATCAGTTTTTTTTTTGGAGCAGTGGTTGACAATAATTTGGTTGAAGTTGGAACGTAATAGAAAGAAAAGAAAATAGTAAGTTTCTTGTCAGAATAATATAAGGAGATAAGTTACATACAGTCTAGCAAATAAACCACAAGACAATAATAATAATAAATAATTGTTGTTCATAATCAATGTAGTAACCAAAGTCATAGTCATAGTCATAGTCATATTCATAGTCATAGAGACAGGAAGAGTGCTATGTATACAGGGTTCTTATATAACGCAATTAGGATTCAATTATAATTTACAACGATAAAACTATACTAAACCGCCACAAAAAAAATTTTTTCCCTTGGACAAGTTAGTCTCTTAGAGAAGGCAAATAGGCATACTAGTATATAAATGTATCAACATAAATATTATTAGCTCATAGTAAATTACATGGAGAAATCCTTGAGCTATTCACATATATAAAAAGCCCAAAAATCCTTGACAAGTCTGACTTTGAAAACTCCAACACAAGAATAAGAAGAAGAAGAAAAAAAAAAATTTTTTTTGTACACTTTAAAGCTGAAATAGAATTAGGCAAAATNATTTTTTTTTTTTGTACACTTTAAAGCTGAAATAGAATTAGGCAAAATGAATACATAAAAGGATTGAGAACGTGAGTAATATTAAAAAAAACTTGGAATAAATGCTCTCTAAAGAGTTTTGCACAAAGTGGCTATTCTGCACCATTGAGATTTAAAGATGAGGAAGGNAATATTAAAAAAAACTTGGAATAAATGCTCTCTAAAGAGTTTTGCACAAAGTGGCTATTCTGCACCATTGAGATTTAAAGATGAGGAAGGGAAAAACTCAATGAGCAAAACGACGCGCAGACATCTATTATTATGCAGACTCAGGGTCATCAACGGCGTGCAAATCCTTTATCCAAAATTATTTACCAATTATTCAAAATTATACTTAAACCCTCTCTAAACATATTATTTTGATCCAATTTACAATTTTTTCAATTACTTTTTTCCTTTCTTTGTCATTTTTAGGATGTATTTCACAACCTGTCACATTCACAGATCATTTTTTGTTATTATGTAACTCAATAGACTATTTATAACTGCTCGAACTGCTGATGAGCCAATTCATCAGTCAATGAAACTTTAAAATCAATTATTTTTAAAATTTTGCAAAAAAAAAAAAAAAAAAAAAAAAAATTATTATTATATTATTATTATATTTTAACCTGTCAAGCAAAAAAAATTGTTTTTTTGGCAAGAAAATGAAGACAAATACTTTACATTTTTACAAAACCACGCACACTGTCGAGACAAAAGTATAGAAGGAGTGTGGAAGTGTTTTTGTCAAATAACTAAGCTGCGCTGTTAAAGTACTGCGTGAGTGAATTTATTATTCTATTACTGATATAACTGGCAAATTTCCTAAAGAAAAAAATAAATTTCAAAATTCAGAGTCAAATTCAAAATTATCTTGTTAGTTTCTTTAGTACATATCTCACAATTCACAACTTCTATTCAAATCGATGATGGCAAAAAGCTCTTATGACCTTTCGCAAAAAAAAAAGAAGAGCCAACTTACTATCATCGCTGTAACTTGGATCATCGCCTATATTTATAATCTTCTACTATTACACTTGAGCTTATGTAATATCTACTTTTTAGCTAACCTCTGCTAATTTTTTTTTTAGCTTCTCTTTCAACTATTATTGGTAAAGTTATTAGTTATTAGTATTAGGTTATGCCTATACCAAATTAATATTTACTAAAAAAAAATAAAAAAAAATTTTTTTTTTAATTTAATACAAGCGAAACAAAAAATTTTTATCCCTTCTTTCACCAGTTTCCTCCCTAAAAACTGAAAAACCGAAACCAATTACAGTTAATGTATGAAATAACTGTTGATGTTAAATAACATATGTTATTCAAAAAATACAACTAAAATCAACACATTACACTCAATTTCATTTTCATGTTATGCTAGACTTATCANACTATTATTGGTAAAGTTATTAGTTATTAGTATTAGGTTATGCCTATACCAAATTAATATTTACTAAAAAAAAAATAAAAAAAAATTTTTTTTTAATTTAATACAAGCGAAACAAAAAATTTTTATCTCTTCTTTCACCAGTTTCCTCCCTAAAAACTGAAAAACCGAAACCAATTACAGTTAATGTATGAAATAACTGTTGATGTTAAATAACATGTGTTATTCAAAAAATACAACTAAAATCAACACATTACACTCAATTTCATTTTCATGTTATGCTAGACTTATCACTACTCATTTAAAGAATGATGAGTGTGATGTGAGCCAACTTTTAATTTTCAGTTTATACTTTATATATACCAAATTACGCGCGCTTTTACTGCGAGATCTAAAAATATGGTTACTTCTGTATATCTTTCTATTTAACTTATTTCTACTGGAATAATATTAAGAGCTTGTTGAGAAAAGAAGAAGAAGAAAAAAAGATGATGTGAACTGAATGAAATTGAAAATTAAATTGGGAGATTTAGTTGTTAGAAGGTTCTTGTTTTAAGTTTGCATGGATTATAATTTCCATTATAATAACATTAGAGAACCTAGCCTATCCTTTTATCCTTGAAAACAAGAATTCTGATCTTCGAGGTTATTAAATATTAATAGGATAGACGTCTTTCGTCCTATCTTTTGGCCCATATCCTACACCAAAAATCCCAATGTCAATTTATGACAGAAAGGTCTGGATGAGATGATGAGAACCGCATATTATTTTGACATACTCAAATTTTACCCTTTTCTCTCTTATATCACTACCGTCATAAAAGGGTTAATGTCTACGTCTTTACGCATTTTCAATTCGGATAGAAGTATCTCTATTTTTTNATGTCAATTTATGACAGAAAGGTCTGGATGAGATGATGAGAACCGCATATTATTTTGACATACTCAAATTTTACCATTTTCTCTCTTATATCACTACCGTCATAAAAGGGTTAATGTCTACGTCTTTACGCATTTTCAATTCGGATTGAAGTATCTCTATTTTTTTTTTTTTGATTTTATATATTTTTTTGAAGAAATTGCAACAAGATAATTTCCATAAAGGAATCATTTCATCATCTTCTATTATATTTTCTCAATCCTATCAAACAGAATTTAGAAGAGTTGAACTCATGATTTGAGATGAAAAACAAATTTTAACCCTTTGATCTTTGTTAGAACTTTCTCATACTTTCTCCTTTGTCAAATCAAAAGATGCTCTTATTCATTTCCGTTTTCTGTACAACAAAGAACTAAATATTAGACTATTATTATTATTATTACTATTACGATTATTATTACGATGTTTATTCTTATTTCAACTAATAACCAACTTTTTTTATTCAGATATGAAAGAAAATTATAAAAGTTCTATTCTATCTTTGAATATAACCAGTTAGTTGACCAGTTTTATATTATGTATCTTAAAAACTTCCTTTATCACTAGTCAAAATGGTCCAGAGCAGCCCCACCCTAATATCTCTTCTGTCGGCCAGGGTCTTTCTAACTAACCAATAAAAGTCATAAAATATACTTGATCTGTCAAAAGTCAAAAACGAGTTCTGCTCTTACTTTCTGATAACCCTGGAAGAATGTCAATTTTTTTTATTTTTTTTTTTTTTTGTTTTGAGACTTGCAAAACATGAAATCTTCTTAACTTGTCTTGTCGTCGTCAGCAAATGTGTAAATAAAGGGTTGGTTTTTGGTGGTCATAAAACAGAAGAGAGCATCAAGAATTAAATGCGTCGCTCTTCTTCTCGCCTTTTTTTTTTGTGCAAAAATGTAGGCCATGGTCTTTTCTTTTAGCAAAAAAAAAAAAAGTAGTGGTTAAGTTGGTATATATTTTGGTTTGGGAAGAAGAACTGACAAGATAAGTTGTGTCAACAAGGGCTCATTCAACAGATCAACCAAGAGGCAACATGTTGTTTCGTCTAGCAAAAATTACAAGACACTTTTGACTTTAGTGGAAAAAAAAAAAAAAAAAAAAAAAAATTGCTACATTCCCTTATAAAGTATTGGCCATATGTGTCCTCCTCATCTTATGATTTTGAATATATAAAATAAATTTAAAGATGTCTGTTTTTATAACATTGCCAATTCAATTATCACTATGCGCTCTCAAAACTTTTCATCACCAGCCAATCATAAAAGTAATAAACTCATCACTTGGACAGTGTTTTAGTCCAAAGGAAGTTCTTGTAAGAAGAGCACACAGGAAACCAAAGAACCACAACATTTAAAATCGCAAACTTTATGTTATATATNCTCATCACTTGGACAGTGTTTTAGTCCAAAGGAAGTTCTTGTAAGAAGAGCACACAGGAAACCAAAGAACCACAAAATTTAAAATCGCAAACTTTATGTTATATATTTACATTATAATGACTTAACTGATTGTGATGGAATTAATTAATTGTCTTATTTACAAAGTAGTTTTGGACATTTGAAATTATTACCACAGAACCACAAATATTTTTTTTATAAGTGCCGTCACTCATTTTGTATATGATTTTTTAGAATGCAAGCAAATGATCTATTAGAAATTATTTTTGCAAACTTTTTAAACATAGCCCCATAGAACCAAAAAAAAAAAACTTAATCCAAACGAAANGGAATTAATTAATTGTCTTATTTACAAAGTAGTTTTGGACATTTGAAATTATTACCACAGAACCACAAATATTTTTTTTATAAGTGCCGTCACTCATTTTGTATATGATTTTTTAGAATGCAAGCAAATGATCTATTAGAAATTATTTTTGCAAACTTTTTAAACATAGCCCCATAGAACCAAAAAAAAAAAAACTTAATCCAAACGAAGACCTAAAGTAAAAATAATTACTCGCATTTAGTAAATAATACATTATTATATAATTTTATATTTCAAAATTTTGACACAAAAATATATTAATTATATCTTCAAATAAAAAAGTTTTGTTGACTTGGTAAGAAATATTAGTTAAAAAAAAACAACACTTTGCATAAAAAATTTTTTGCATGTGTAAAAAAAATCAACGGAAGNTTGACACAAAAATATATTAATTATATCTTCAAATAAAAAAGTTTTGTTGACTTGGTAAGAAATATTAGTTAAAAAAAAACAACACTTTGCATAAAAAAATTTTTGCATGTGTAAAAAAAATCAACGGAAGAAAAAAAAAACGAAATTGCTGATGTACTTAACAGTACTTTATTAGTAAAGGTGAAGGTGAATATTAATTACTGTCATTCACAACAATCATCGTTTTTGTCATTGTTGCACATCTGCAACGTCATCTCAACTCGATGATTATTTATATTCAAAAAAATAAAAAATNAAGAAAAAAAAAACGAAATTGCTGATGTACTTAACAGTACTTTATTAGTAAAGGTGAAGGTGAATATTAATTACTGTCATTCACAACAATCATCGTTTTTGTCATTGTTGCACATCTGCAACGTCATCTCAACTCGATGATTATTTATATTCAAAAAAATAAAAAATAAATTAACCCTTCGTGTCCTCAGATGTTAGACAGATTTTAGTTCATTTGATATTTTATTACCATTCCCTTCCTCACAATATTTGTCCTCTCATTATTGACAACATTTCAAATTCAAAACTTTCTCCCACGGTTTTTACCCTTGAATTATTAATACAAAAAAATATACTAATAATATATAAACATATTTTTTAATTTATAATGAATTCCATAATGCATGCATCATGTCATCAGAGCTTGCGCATTTATATCCACCAAACAAGCTAAGTATACATCCAAAAAACTAGCTAAACAACCCCATGCTAATTTGAAATTCAATAGGATTTCTTTCATTTTTTTTATAATTAGCATACTAATATCCATTTTAAAAATTCAACAAAACTTTTATTTTAACACTGTACTGTGAGTCGAGAATTTCAGTAGGAGTTATGTAAAGTTAAAAAAAAAAAAAAAGTAATTGTTAAAATTCTCTCAGCATTCAACAATTATTNAAACTTTTATTTTAACACTGTACTGTGAGTCGAGAATTTCAGTAGGAGTTATGTAAAGTTAAAAAAAAAAAAAAAAAGTAATTGTTAAAATTCTCTCAGCATTCAACAATTATTACAACAACTCAGGATCTCATCGTCGTCCTTACCTCCTACCCTTTACCTCATTTTTCACATATGCACACCTTGCAAGTTATAAATTACAATGCTAATAACTAAAATAACACTTGAAATGTAATCTAATAACCCAGTAGTAGTCCTTTTAGTTTCATTTCATCTTCATATTATCGTTATCTCACAGAAAGAACAAGATAGACAAGTGGGGGAAGATGGTTAAAAAAAAAATTTTTTTTTTCTACCTATTTAGTAAACTTGTGTAACCAAAAGGAAGGGGATGAAGATGAAAGTGAAACCTATCTGTCAAAAACAAAAAAAACAAAAAAAAAATGTCAACCCCACCGTTTCCCCTCACTGTTGTTATCACCAGTAACAGCTCCAACATTTCACCACTTGACACGACTAAACACTTGATTTTTTCCCAGCATCGTTGTCAAAATCCTAAGTAAACAACTCCCACCTATACACCACCTGTTCCGCTTTCTTAAGAAAAAAAAAATCTAAAACTTATTATAAAAAGCTTACTGACTGACTCCTAATCAAAAGTACCACCGTTGGATATTGAAACTGAATTTTCAAAAAAAAAAATTAAAAAAAAAAAAAATAAAAATTTGGAATAAATATTTTGATTCAACCTTGGGTATATGTGACCACACCAAAATTTTGAATTTATATTCAAAGCCTCAGGCAGGATTATAAAATTTACTACTGGAGTTTGGAGTTTGGTTAAATTATTAGCACACAGAAAAAAAAAATGTAACAAAAAAAAAAAGGCAAAATCGCATTGAGACAGTTATATTTAATCTATTCTTGTTATTCAAATGACATTCAGTTAAAAATAAAATTGGAAGTTAAATTTTGCTAGTCAACTACATAGTACCTAAAGTTCAGAGAAGATATTTATTATGGATATTATTAGATAATTTTCAAAACAAACAAAACCAAAGTAAATAATATTGTTGCTAAAAGATTATTAAGCTTTTTTTTGCAAATTTTACACAAAATTTTTTAGAAACAAAAAAAAAACTCAACATAGTCAACCATGTATACTCAAATTGACATTAGAATAGTCTAAAATTTCCATTGTCTGACTGTGTGTGACAGTATCAAATTACAATCACTCACCTGCCTCTTGCCATGTCATGAGAAGATTGCAAATATACAACTCAACCCTATTATTGGTAGAATGAAACTAACCAATCAACCAACCATATCATTCATAAAAATAAGCAAAATCTAAAAAAAAACTTATTTTTTTTCTCTCTCTCTCTCTCCTGATATGAAATCTATTGTTATTATATTGTTAAAAATAAATTGTCAGCAGACTCAACACTACTACTATATAGGATAGTGAATGATATTCTTTACTAAATATTACAAAACAAATTTATAAATTCATACAATTCCGGTTATCAGCCTCTTTTCCAACGCAAAAGGTAAAAAAAAAATTGTGATCAAAGCACCTGAAAAATATTAAACTGAGCATACAAACCAAATTATTTACACGACATAACAAACAACTGTCAATTTTTTTTTATCTTCATTCCGTCAACTGTCATTTTTATACATATCTGTCATGGACAAAGAAGTTAGCGTTTCCNATTTTTTTTTATCTTCATTCCGTCAACTGTCATTTTTATACATATCTGTCATGGACAAAGAAGTTAGCGTTTCCGTACTCAAAACTGGATCTGGCTCTTGTGGTTACTTTATTTTTCTACTAAACAATAGATCTCTTTTTTTATAATTCTGTTCTTCGAATATCAAAACATTCTGGATGAGGTCAGAGAGAGTGCAATGAACCCCCACTGAATACAAGGGATTCTGCACAAACACAAAGTAAAGCATTTATGTCTGCGAAACTAAATGGAGGAGNAACACAAAGTAAAGCATTTATGTCTGCGAAACTAAATGGAGGAGCATATTAGCTTTAGAAACTAAAAAAAATTTTGTTTTTAGACTCTCTCAATGTACAACAAACCAAAAAAAAAAAACCACCAATGTGAATTTTTAGAATCTGCTTAAACTTTGACAAGAGTCTAGTCACTTTCTATTTTAAAACGCAGGATCCGACCTCATATTGAAAAAAAAAAAAAAAAAAAAAAACGAAGAGATGCTGGGAACCATCATCGTCCTCAGTCTGCCTTCCAACGTCACATCCGACAGAATGTGGTTTTCAAAAAANGAGATGCTGGGAACCATCATCGTCCTCAGTCTGCCTTCCAACGTCACATCCGACAGAATGTGGTTTTCAAAAAAATATTCTATTATTTTGAGACGATAAAACAATCTCTTTTAACTAACATTTCTTAAGGTCTAACATTATATTTCAAAAAAACAAAAGATTCTATTCAGAAAAAGAATCTGGTGAAGTTTGTAGTACCTATAAAACATACGAAATGGTTCAGTCGACAAAAACAAACGGCGGAAATGTACCAAAAATTTGTTCAAAAATCATTATTTACGATTGTTGCCAATAATGATCNTATAAAACATACGAAATGGTTCAGTCGACAAAAACAAACGGCGGAAATGTACCAAAAATTTGTTCAAAAATCATTATTTACGATTGTTGCCAATAATGATCAATTAAATTCAGAAATCTAATCACATCTTAGGTAATTCATATTGTAAGTAATTGATAAATGAAAAAAAATTTTTTGTTTGGTTTTGTACATAATTTAAAAAAATCAAGAAAAATGAAACCAGGAAATCATTCCTGACACCTAATTCTAATAAAAGAAGGTTTGCTTCTTCACTTATCACTTGACAAAAGGAAAACAAGGTGATGATGACCTTGATGTGGTCAAGTTAAAAACACTTTTTTTTTTGCAAACTCATCTTATATGTATTGTAGAAATGGAGACTAATGTCATCAAGTTGTTAAGCTACAATGCAAAATGCAGTATGTTTTTGACGTTCCTGAATTGAAACTGATTCACCTTCTTACTAATGACATTTGGCAGTGTAGCAAAATCTTTTTTGGCCGACAGAGAAGACAATGAAACAAAAGGCTTCCTGTTGCCAATAACATCCTTAATACTTAAATTTGTATTATATCATCACTTTATAACAATAGAACCTCAGTCTAGAATGTTAATAGAAATTATTATTAGTATTATGACAAAACTAAGCAGCTTTTATTCTATGAGTGGAGTGGAGTGGAGATCTATGAGTGGAGTGGAGTGTAGTAGCTAGCGCTTTGTCGCCAAAAAAAATATTTAAAGAAAAATTCTATTGTTGAAAATTAGGTTTCACTCTGTGTTCCAGCAGGAAGTAGTGAATTATTGTAAAAAAAAATAAAATNGTGTAGTAGCTAGCGCTTTGTCGCCAAAAAAAATATTTAAAGAAAAATTCTATTGTTGAAAATTAGGTTTCACTCGGTGTTCCAGCAGGAAGTAGTGAATTATTGTAAAAAAAAATAAAATTTAATAATAAAAATTCAAAGATCTTATATAAAAATAAGAAGATTATCAAATTTAATAAGCATTTTTGTTCAATTGTTCCTGCCTCTGGCTATCAGTTATCTTTTTACAACAACTCCCATTGTCATTTCACTTTGTCATCTCATATCTATCAGAAATTATTGCAAAAAAATAATTTTTTTTTCCATCCTTGTAATTCCTGTATTATTATATTATAGAATAACGTATAGCAAAAATACATGAATATAAATTTGGCCGTTGCCAACTGCACAAACTGGCCTCACGCTCACAATATTTCCCGGGTATGTGCGTGTAGGAAATAGGTTTTATGGATATTTTGTGTAAAAAAAAAAAGCATCAAAATCTTATAGAATTATAAAAAGTTTTACTGAAGTTTAATACTCTTTTTGGCCCATTTAGAAACAAGTTTTTTGTTTTTGCACTTAAATAAATACAACTAAAATTCACCCACGCTAAATAAATACTACTGCCTAATAATGACAGAGTCCAATCCAACAATTCAAATTTTTTCCCAATTTCCTGGGTTTTAAACAACTGTGATAAAAACATATAGACAAAAAGAATTCATTCAGTTTTGATTGAAGTAGATTTAATTAACTTTTCACAAAAGAACATAACATTTTTGCCAATCTTGAGAAAAATCGATTTCATTTGTTTAATAAAATTGTAAAAAAAAAAGAAACAACAATTCAATCATTTTAATAAGGTTAAATCATTCAATTGAGTGTTAATAAAATCAAGAAATCAAGAAAAAAAATTTTTTTTTTTTTCAAAATCCTAATTTTTGATTAAAATCAAACACATGGGAAACTGTAACAATGCCGATGCCGAAACAGATTAGTATAAAAATTATGTTCATAAAGGAAATGTCAATGCCAAAGGACTCAAGGTGAACCTGACATTTACTTATGCCTCGAGGCTATAAGGTACTGGGTAAATCAAGAGTCATACTCACATCTCACAAATCAAGCACTTCTGCCAAAAAAACAAAGAGATTACAAATTGCAATAATAATAGCTCATTATGACAACTTAACAAATTACCAAATTCAAATATAACTTCTTTTCGATGTCGTATTCGTATGTTATAATATCATCTACGAATAACTTATTTATTGAGAGACGTTTATCAATAATGATTTTTCTTATGTACAATGGAAATGTTTGCAGACCAAATAAAGGGATTTGCAAAATAGTATTAATATAATAACACCAATGAAATGATTGAATGAATTTAGAAAATTGAATCAGGAGTAACACTGCTCTCAATCAAATCATTTAAGCGTATAATCAGCAGAAAATAATAATTTTTATTAAATTAATAAATTTTATTACCTGAAAGTCCTACTCCTGCTGCAGAATCTTGTTGAAGTTGCTGTGAATCCATTATTGTTTATTATTTCTTAGACAGCTATTGCCAAAAAAGTAAATTTGGAGATGATGAAATGTTCCTGAATCCTGAGAGTAGGTCTCTGGACTGGAGCGTCAATTTTTGCAGTTATTTGATTCGCTTTCTAAATTCGAATATTTTTTTTTCGTTCATTCGAAAATTTTATAAAAAGAAAAATTGAAGTTTCCGAAAAGTTCTTTGAAGAAGGAATAATGAAGAGATTGGAACAAAATTGTAACAATTTGATTCATGAGCGTCGTTCTTCTGCTGTTGATGTTGAAAATTATTATTTTTATTCAAAATTTTTGAAAACATTTGCAATTTGATTTTGAGTGTTATTCACTTATTAGTTTTCAAAACTTTTCTTATTTACGTCTCTTTCCACTTTCGTTTTCTTGCATATAACCGCAAGAATTTGTCAATTCTTGCGTAAAAAAAAATTAAGACGCGAGAATACTAATGTATCTTTGAAAATTGTGCGTGACAGACTCACTACTGTTTGTTTCTTAAAATGTACTGAACCGACTACTGACTCGAGCGTGTTTGTAAACCACTTTGAGAATTTTTATGACAGAACTTGAGTATATGTACAAAAACGCAACTACAGCTTTACGACGCAACAACACTACTAACTGTGAGCTTGTCTATCTGACATTTGGGAATTGTGAAAGGTTCAATTTTTCCTGCCTTCTCTAAAACTCTCAAGTGCAGGGTAAAAGAAGGCGAGTAGTGAAGTAAGGTTTTAAGAGGAATATAATATCCCTCCAAAAAATGAGTGTCGAGATTCGAGAACGAAAAAGGGGTAACTTAACTGGGTAAAAGTCGCTTCTGGCTGTTTGTTTCATAAAAATTATCTGGCGTCGACGTCGTACTCTCAAGTTGTTCTTCAATTCTTCTTCACAGGACAAATATGGCCCATTATTACTGGGAGTTTGGGATTGGGATCGGGATTCTAACTGATTCGGTCCGTTCAGTTGAATTTTAGAATGCCTAGTAATGATAATGAAGAAAAGGAAATAGTTAATGTTAAATACAAGTTCATAAAATTTGTTGAGAGTAAATATTAGAAAGATAATCTCTGCTTGTGGTGCAATTTTTTGAAACTGCAGCTACTAAAACACTTTATTTGATGTAGTGAGCATAATTTAGCTCCATTTTAGACGATCATTGACCGACAATTAATCATAAATTATTAATGAAAGTTAAGCTTGAAATCCGAAACAGTGAAATCAATCCGGGTTAAGTGGAAATTCAATTCAATTCAAACAAATTTAAATTTTATGGTTGAAGTGAAGTGAATTTTTGGGATATTTGGGGATGTTTTTTTTTAAACTAACAGGCATTTACTTTTTACTTACCTTCTAATTCCTAATGCTTAAACTATTATAGGTTCGATAGGATTAAAATAATTTTTGGTTTCTGATGTTGTTATTTCTGTTCATAAGTTTCTCATTTAGATGTAAAAAGTATAGTAATTTATTGCCGGAGCCCAAAACAAGANTGTTATTTCTGTTCATAAGTTTCTCATTTAGATGTAAAAAGTATAGTAATTTATTGCCGGAGCCCAAAACAAGAAAAACCTCATTGTAACTTGTAAGAAAAAAAGCAATCAGGTTTAGACAATTGAGATTCTAAAAATGTTCTACTTTCCTCGAGTCAATTAGGGTTTCATTTATGTCTGCATAGTTCTTATTTCAAAACAGTGTTACACAAATATTGTTCAGTTGGAATCGGGCAGAGGAACCCGAAATTAGAACTTATTCATGACTATTTCCTTATGCTTATAAATTTAATCGGATCAAGAAATTTGATCCTAAATTTATTGAATAATCTCCGAGAATTCAAAATTCTACCAACTATAGCATCATTACTTTGATTCAACTAGAGGATAAACTGACGAATCCTCTTTTTGAAGTTATAGCAACTTAGGATATTATTTCAACTAAAAGTTTAAGTTGAAGAATCACATACAGGATGCTATTCGGCCTACTAACGGATTCTAATCAAACTAAAACTACGATCGAAAAAATGACTGTTACAATTTATACTCCATTCCAGACTTTGGTCTCAATAGTTGTTGTAAGTAGCTGGAGCATAGCCGTCCACTGGTGCTGGTTCAGCGAAACGAGGTATCATGGGACCTAATCCCAGCTGTCCCTTTACATATTGACGCCACCGTTCATCCATCATTGCTTCAATCCTAAAGGACTGAAACAAAAATCAAATACTTTATTTTGAAAGCCTGCGTTAGTAGTTTAATTTTTAATATTCTATTTGGATTTTGTTGATTACTTTCTTACTTTCTTTACATTGTGTGCACATTCAACTAAATCGAGATAGTAAAGTTTGCACTCTTCCATTGATTTAATATTTCCATATGCCTCTGTACATTCCAAGTATTGGGCTTCAAAAGGTGTACATGGTCCATCGTCCCAATGTAAAATAGGAGCTGTTACGTCCGTAAGGGGTGATCGAAAGGAAGGGGATATATCAGCACCTCCCTGATCCGGAACTTTGAAGAAGCTTTGAAGAGTATTGCCCATATCACCGAAATTCCGCAATCCAAGAGTAATCAGTAATCAATTAGACCAAAGGCAGAGCTTAGAACCAAATCTCAAGACTGAAGAAAAGACCAATCTGAAACAGAATCAAAAATTTATGAAATAAATCAATTAGTACAGAAACAAAATTAATAAATTCTTAACTTAAACAAATCTTACCTTTCTCGATCAATTGGATGAAATGGAGTATTATCAAACGGATTAGACCGCACAGGCACAACCAATCAATCGGCTTGAAAAAATGAAAAAATGAACAAAATGAGAAGAAAAAAATTAATGGAAGAAAAACAAAAGTTTTGAATTTCCCGGCTATTGAGATCATCGCAAAGCACCCGCACCCGCCAGCAAAACCTCCCGTCCCGTTTCAGATGACTCACTCTAAGATTTTCAGTAATTTACTCTACTAACGTCCTAAATCTCTCAACATATGGGCAATATAAGATTTCCTCTAACTTAGGTTATTAGCTAACTAAATTACCGAAAAAAAAANATCTCTCAACATATGGGCAATATAAGATTTCCTCTAACTTAGGTTATTAGCTAACTAAATTACCGAAAAAAAAAAAGAAATACCAAAATCATATTAACATTAGCAAAAAGGTTTGTGCAAAGTTTGCAAAAATATAACTTNATCTCTCAACATATGGGCAATATAAGATTTCCTCTAACTTAGGTTATTAGCTAACTAAATTACCGAAAAAAAAAGAAATACCAAAATCATATTAACATTAGCAAAAAGGTTTGTGCAAAGTTTGCAAAAATATAACTTNAAAAAAAAAAGAAATACCAAAATCATATTAACATTAGCAAAAAGGTTTGTGCAAAGTTTGCAAAAATATAACTTTAAAATATGCTAAAACAGGATAAATAACCGAGGTCAGCGCATCGCTTCGTTGACCTTTGAGGAGTGACCAAAAGATCAAAACTACTTAATTTCAATTACAGATATGTAAGGTATCAATCGAAAGCTGGGCTAAAGAAAAGCAGCGGTTATTGATGCCTACCATCCAGCAAAGAATCTCATGCCTGCTGTCCATGCCTAGCCTGCTGCCCAAGTTTACCTAAGAAGCGCCTAAAGAAAATCTAAAGAAAACCTAAAGAAAACCTAAAGAAAACCCTAAGAAAGACATAAAATATACCAAATAAGTCCTTAAAAACCTATAAAATTCTAAAAAAAAATTTCAAAATAACTTAGAGAAAAACAAACAAAAGAAAATCTAAAGACCACATAAAAAAATAAACAAAGAATATACCTAATGATAGCTTAAAAAAACTTTAAAAAAAGTCATTGGAGGTCAACAAGCTGAACCTAAGAAACCTAATGGAAACCTAAAATAAACTCCCCAAAAAAAAATTAAAAAAAAAACCTAAAGATCTACGCTAAATTTTCAGTCGATTGACATATCACTTACCCGAATTCTCGAGCGGGGGGAGGNGTAACTAGGAGGCATAGGCGGTTGGCATCAAGATTCCCTACCTTACTCCAACCTACATTTACATTTATTTGAAACAAAAAGATTTAAAAAAAAATTTTATTTTAGAAATTCTAATTTATCTAAATCATTATTTGTACTTGACCAACTGTGGTTTCATTTTGAAGGGTTAGAGTTGTGGTGGTGAGTTTCTTCTCCATTTGTGTAAAATAGCTCCCTGCCCAAAATTAATNAACTAGGAGGCATAGGCGGTTGGCATCAAGCTTCCCTACCTTACTCCAACCTACATTTACATTTATTTGAAAGAAAAAGATTTAAAAAAAATTTTATTTTAGAAATTCTAATTTATCTAAATCATTATTTGTACTTGACCAACTGTGGTTTGATTTTGAAGGGTTAGAGTTGTGGTGGTGAGTTTCTTCTCCATTTGTGTAAAATAGCTCCCTGCCCAAAATTAATCTTACGGAAAAAGATTTTAATTTTAATTTTTTGTCTGTCAAACATTAAAAAATTAAATTCAACATCTTTTGTTTTTAATTTGAATACGAATGTTTTGTTGTGCTTGTTAAATAGAAATTAGTTAGTGTTAGTGGTTGATTTAGTATTGTGATGGGAAGCTTCNGTCTGTCAAACATTAAAAAATTAAATTCAACATCTTTTGTTTTTAATTTGAATAACCAATGTTTTGTTGTGCTTGTTAAATAGAAATTAGTTAGTGTTAGTGGTTGATTTAGTATTGTGATGGGAAGCTTCGTCGAGTCAACTGCAATTCTCAATATGATGGAGAAGGATTCCGACAATGTCTGGTATAAACTTATTATTTTTATCTTACTCATCTAACTCCTTATCCTTTTTCTAATCTACTCAGTTATTAGTCATTAGTTCGTGAGTTGATTCCTTATTTTCTCATCCAGGTCTTATATTCTAAGTGAAGTTCGATCAAATGCATCCACAAAACTACCTTCCGGGAAAGCCATAGTAGTTTTAGGTAATTAGTTTTTTAGTGAACAAGTAATTATTTAGCAGTTGTATTGTAATAATACGTTCTTATGAAATTTATGATTAAATTCAACCTAGTAGATTAATTACATCTTTGTTTGTTTGTCTTCAGGTGACAGTGAAGTTGGTAAGACAACGTTAGTTGCAAAACTTCAAGGTATAGAAGCACCTAAAAAAGGTTCAGGTCTGGAGTATGGATATTTGGATATCCGTGATGAATATCGGGATGGTAATTTCTAATTTGAAATAAATGATTATTAAACTTCTGATTCTTATCTGTGTCTTTTACGAAGGAGAGTAAACTGTAGTGTTTCTTTAGATTCAACTCAACTGGGCGTATGGGTACTTGATGGAAATCCAACACATTCAAATCTTCTTCAATTTACATTGTCTGAAACTACATTTAATGAGACACTCGTAATGCTAACAGTGTCAATGGCAACTCCATGGTCAATAGTAGAACAACTCCAGAATTGGGCAGGAATTTTACACGATTATGTGGATTTGCTAAGAATGTCACCTGATAGAGTAAAACAATTGAGACAAAAGTGTGTTCGAAGATGGCTGGACTACGTCGAACCTGGAGATGAAATGGAACTGGTAACTGCTAAAATCAATAACACCCACAGAGAGTCGAACTTGGAAGATGAACCATTACTTACTGGAAATACCTTGGTCAGGAATTTGGGACTTGATGTGATTGTCGTTGTGACTAAGGTAAGTTTTAATAGTCTTAACTTAAGACTTGTCAATTGAAGCGAGTTTGAGAATTCAAGCAGTAGAATTTAAATTAATTTTTAAATGAAAAGGGTTGTGTAGCTTTGTTTCTTTTTGGATTCAATACACCATAAAGAGTATGTAACACAAGAGATCTAATTTATTCAACACATTTTCTCTCTCTAGACTGATCACATCAGCATATTGGAAAAAGAGTCTGATTATCTTGACGAACAATTTGATTTTATCCAGTACCATATCCGCCAATTCTGTGTCCAATACGGTGCAGCACTGTTTTATACTTCTGTCAAAGAAGACAAAAACTGTGATCTCCTGTATAAATACCTAGTCCATCGGATATATAATCTACCCTTCCGTACACCTGCACTCATTGTTGAAAAAGATGCTGTTTTCATGTAAGTGCTAAACCCAATTTGATTTCTTGCATCATTGGATTCATATTTCTCATATTTCATTTTTCATATTTTCCTGTCTTCATTCATATGTAATCTTATATTTCATTAAAAAGCAAGAAAATTTGAAAAATAGAAACAATTCTAATAAATAATCATTAATTACTGATTATAGTCCAGCCGGTTGGGACAATGAGAAGAAAATGGCTATTCTACATGAAACAATGACTTCGTTCAAACCAGATGCATACTACAACGATGTCATACCAAAACCGGTGACAACGAGAAAGGTATCTTTTGGTTTATCTCTGCTTATTTACTTTGGTTTCTTCATGCTGAGTTCATAATGATGACGAACTCCAACAGGCAGTGAGAACAGAATTGGAAGTGGAGATTGAAGACGAACAATCATTTCTAGATAGGCAATTAACTTTACTGCAACTACAGGTAGCTATCAAAGACAACAGACAGACTCCGTCGCCTCACAGTCAGAAGCCACGAGGAACCCCAACAATTACGCCTTCGCCTGGTGGGACTCCGCGAAAGGTCTTAATTTGTTTAATTTTATTTGAGCTTAAAGAAATTCTTTATTCTAATTAAACAAAATTTTACAGGGAGATCAGCCAACAGACCGAGTATTAGCTAACTTTTTTAACTCACTTCTCAGCAAAAAATCAGGAGCATCGCCAGGATCACCAAAATCAAATGGTATGTGTCAAGGAAATTAATAATAGCTTCACCAAGAATGATTACTTAGACACAAATAATTTCTATCTTCTTTCAGAGGAGACTCGATCCGAAGTAGCTGCGGAGCTCGACAGTTTAATCAGTAAAAAAGAATTGAGCAGTTTAAATTCATCAGACTGTTAGTGCATTTTTGAAAGGGATGATTGGATCAACCTACTTTTTTTAGCTTAAAGCTATGTATTTTATTTAAGCCACAATTAAAGTTAAGGTTGAATGTATGCGTCACGATTTGCCATTAAGTCAAGTCGACTAATAATTAAGGAAACTAACATTCTCGATTGCGGCTCAACAAATTAGCTAACTCACTCAAACTCAAAATTAATTCATGACAGTTAGGAAGTGTTAACAAAAAAAGTAAAATGAAAAAAAATTTATCTGGTGTCATGATTGAAGGTTTAAAAATATAAATTTAACCCTTCGAGTCGTGTTTCTCGAGATTCAAGTACGGAAGACTTTGTCATTCTATTCAAGCTTGTTTAAAAATAATTTCATAGCTCTGGAGCTTCCAATAAAAAAGGATAAAACGGAGAATTTATGGGGAGAAAAAGTGTTACACCACCCTTGTAAGCTGCTGGAATCTCAATATGACTTGTTCGAATTCTCTTGGCAATTGAGTTGCTACTGAAGACAGGAATTTCTTCTAAAAGAATATTGGCAACTTGACCTGTGGAAAGGACAGTGGTAGTTTAGTTAATCAAGACTGTTAGGAATGATATTCTTACCTAATACATTCAACTCATTCCATCGTGGATCCGGATGTGTTGTCAACTTCCGAAGATCAGTGGATGGTGTTTTACGATCGATTACATCAGATCTTCGAACCAAAAGCACAGACGGAGAAGTCAGTTGCGGTATGACTAAGCTTGGAGATTTACATTCGATGGGATTTGCCATGTAAATACTATCAGGTGAAATTCCGAAAATCATTTGATGGTGCCAGGCGTCTGGAATTGGTTGATGGAATTCACTCGTCAGGATTTGCATATTTCGCGTAACTACTGGTACAGCACCTGAAAATGAAGAAAATGTCTTTAAATCAGACTCAATACTCGAATTTGTTAAAGTCACACCTTTGCAGATCCAATGTAACAACCATTTGCAGAAAGCTCTGGGTTCAAGTCCAACCTTCGGCTGGAAGAACCTCCCTTTCACAAGATCGTTGGAAGCTTTTGCTATTCCATTGATAATATCTTCATGAGTTGCACCAGCAGTTGATCTTGAGAATAAATACTCGGGTATCTCAGCAGTCAAATCTCGTAACCGAGTTTTCACGCAGGAGTTCACATACACTGGATCAACATGGTCGTAACCAAGCACTTTCTGTAAAAATATTAAGGAATGTATTTACACATCAAATTACTTTGTAAATCTGAGAGTGTGTATTGTACAGCTTAACACATCCTGACTTCTTTCGCTTTTCAATCCTTACAAGTGAAAAATTAAAAGGAAAATTGGTTTACTTTCGCTTTGGAGTCCTCTTTTATTATTAAATAAATACCTTACCAAAACATTGCAGATAGCTGTTGCGCCACAAGCAGAGGTTCCGATTTGCATTACACTCTTCTGGAAGGCGTCTTCTACCGTCCAAATCATAATGCTTCCTATTTCAAATTCTACGGAATCCTAGGCAATAGAAATAAAGATTCTGTATCGAATGGAAATGTACCGCTTTAGCATAATTGACTTACCTCTTTAGCACAAGACTTCGATGAAGTATTGATAATAGCTCTGTAAGACTCGTTTTTAATTAAA
Organism: Holacanthella duospinosa; assembly: GCA_002738285.1. Taxonomy (NCBI): domain Eukaryota; kingdom Metazoa; phylum Arthropoda; class Collembola; order Poduromorpha; family Neanuridae; genus Holacanthella; species Holacanthella duospinosa. Next base: position 92,947 of record NIPM01000398.1, on the reverse strand, counting down.
GGAGCAGAAGATGAAAGGCATGAGTTCCTTGTTATACGTGGAGTATTATTTACTCCTAAAATTTCATTTTCTTCTAATTGGGCAGTACACTCTTCCATTCGATTGGTCCTTATCTCCGGAAGTGTGTTTGATTTTACCAATCTCATCAAAATTTGACGTTTCGGTTCTTGTGAAATCCACAGTTCTTGACCAACACACAATTGTGGATTGAGGAGATGTGGAGCTTGTTGGAAATGAGTTCCCATATCTTTGCTGCAATGCGGTTTAGGAGAAACTGGAGACTGAGTCAAGATAGAATTATTTGGAAGGGTTTCTACTATGTCCACTGCTGTCTCCGTCGATGGGACAGTGAGTTGGGAATTCCCATTGGTACAAAACCCATTCAATGGGCTGTCCGTAACATCCAATTCTTCCATATTTATTGTCGCACGGTTTTCGCCGACAGTTGAAGTAAATGGAGAGTTACTGTTGCAATATGTAGTCGAAGTATTCTCAGTCTTAAATTGATTCAATAGTTGAACCAAGGCATCATCACCTATTATTTTTATTTTATATGTTAAATTTACAAAAATACCTGAATAATCTCAGTAAAGACTTACCGACGGGAGCGTTTCGATTTACAGAAAACTCATCATCGTCATCACCAAGACCGCCAGGATCAAAATCCATCTCAAGAAAATCCATGTCAGGTGAAAATAAATCATTTGGAGGCCTTCCCACGCTATTGACACGACTTCCACTAACTGTAACTACACTCCCGTTAGGATTGTAATGGTGAGTTGTGACTGTACCAGAAGCGCTACTGAACGTATCGATTCCATTGTAGTTTAATCTAACTGCATGAGAGGAACCAGATGAACAACCGTCCTCGATAGAACTTAGACTATCACATTGGTCAAATTTGAAGAAACTTGATGGCAAATCTGCTGCTCCTCGAGAATCTCCTTTATACGTATAAATACAAAATTCATCATCTCCTTCATCGTCGTTGATCATGACGGGTTGTTCGTAGTTTGGCTGTGATGAACTAGCCGTTGTCGATGGTATACGATTTGGAGTTACATTTTCACTTCCATTTCCATTACTTGTTAAGTCTCCATGTCTCGTTCCATTACAATACTTACTATTATCCATTATGTCAGATTGTGTAAACAACCAAAACGGCAGACTCTATTGCAGAAAAAATAATTGTGAATAACTTACGAAGTACGGATGGTGATAACTTTAAATTTACTAACTTACTTTTGGCAGAGTTAAGTTGGATGAGAAGATCAGTTAATTCAATCCAATTTTGGACAAACTTTATTTCTATAAGTGCCAATCAATCAATGATGAATTCTTTGATTGCTTTTATTTTATCAAATCAAAATTTAATAAAAAATAAAATTCAGTCAATCAAATTTTAGTTTTGAAATTTTTAAATTTCGTCACATTCACACCTTGTGAATGCAGCTGATAACTTAAAAAAAATTTAATCGCCAATCTCCAAATGAATCTAGGAATTGGTGCTTCATGAAGAAAAAAAAAACAGCAAAAATAAAAATTAACAGAAATTTATATTTCAAAATGTTGAAAATATGAAAAAATGAAAATACACATTTAAAAATAAAGTGAAAAGGTCTATAATATTGTTTCATAATTTGAAAACATTATTGTTGTTTCAAATAGTTTAGAACGCTAATTCAATGCGCTTGAAATTGAGATTTATATTCCCATAGCGCGAAATATTTAAACTGAAAAGTGATAATTGGTAATTTGGTAATGTCATCAAAATCAACTTCAGTAAGGGTTAGGACGTACCGGGACGTCATGTTTCAAAGCGGTACTTATGATGTCCCCGGTCTATCGTTTTTGAAAATCGAAAAAATTTTGTCATCCCGTAACATCATGCAAGGCTTCCTAAAGATGATTTTTTACAAAAAAAAAACCTATAAATAACACTAACTAACTTCAATATGGTGTTATTTTTATTAGAATCTCCATAATATTATCTGCAAAACGTAGTTGGCAATAGACTTGCAACCTCTTTGGTTCTGAGATTTCTGAGTAGGTCAGTGAACTTTGACCTTTCATTTCTATTAAACCAATGTGATATATATATTTATATATGATAAAAATAACTCATTCTTACAGTCTCTTTGAAACCAAAATTTGGAATAAAAAATTTAACACTTATAGCACAAACTATTACGAAAATAAAATTAAAAATGGAAAGTCATGTATGACCTCCACACATAGTCAACACTGTGTTCAATGCTAAAGTGTTATGAAAGTAAATTTATATGGTAGATGAACATTAAAGATTAATTTTTTGTTACAAATATTTAATTTTCAGATATAATTGATTTTTTTTTTAATTATTCTTAAGTATTTCTTCTTAAGTATTCTTGTTAATTTTGTCCAAGCTAGTGACGAATAGAATGGGAAGTAAGTATTCACTAGGAAAATTGTTATTTTGCCTGCATCATTTATATTGATTATATTTACAATATGAAACTAATCACAACAATAATAATTTGTAATAATTAGAACTATTGCAAAATTAAACATTTTAACCTACGATACACACCTACTACAGTGGTTTTAGCTTAATGTCACCTCCGAGAGAGCCAAAAAATCGGTTGATAAAGGCGGAGTTGAAAAAACCGATAAGGGCAACTGACTAATACTTCATAGATTAGGTGACTAAACCGAAGTTTCTGGTTTTTGATGCGTATTTTATGATAAGATACCTTTTTCGATTTACTTTACAGCTTTTGAAGTTATTACCTGAATTTGGAATAGTGTATTCCAAACCCGCGACTGCGGCTGAGTCTTTAAACAAGTAAACTTTCACGATCGAGGATCGCATAGTAGAATACAACAAATAGGTTAATGAAACAGTTCCCCAAGGGTCTCTGACCGCCCACACCATTTAAACAAACACGAGTATATTCTTGGCCTGAGAACCGAAAGTGTGGTTATGTGCGGTACATTCTCTTCAAATGGGATGACAATAGACGGAGGTTGACAATAGGAGGTGTGACAATAGGCAGAGTATTTGGTACATGAGAGCATGGAGTTTAGCCGGGGGAAAGCCAACAGGTTGACGATAAGCGAAGTGTGACGTTAAGGGGTAGTGACATTAAGCTAAAACTACTGTATTAACAAAATTGTGATTCCAAATATATTAACTAAATTTGCGCCAAAGTTTTGCATTTATTCAATAGACTAAAACATTATTGTATCTTAAAAAAAAATTAATTTAACATTGGTTTTAATATAATAATTAAACCCTGGTAAACAGACGTGTCTGTTCAAATTAACATTTGTAAAAAATGATGCTCATGACACGAAAAAAAAAAGTGCAATAGAGCGCGTAAAAAAATGAAACCGCTATGTATTAATAAACGCTATTTTAATTTTAATTTTTGTCATGTTATTCATTCTATTAAAACAATTAATTATTGCTTGTAAGGTTTTTAGTAGTCTCCTATACAATTATGTTAAGGTGTTATTGGTTATGAGACCATAAACGGATTTGAGACAATTTGTTAATTAATTTAGGTGTAGTCAAATAACGGCATCAATGTGGACGTCTGATATCCCGCGCCAACCCTTAAACAGAATCATGATGTGAGATGGGCTGCTCGCTCGCTCGAACTACCGTCGGCATACATGACGTCCCTGGACGTCGTATGTGCCGCTTTCGAGGGACGTCATCCACACTGTCTTGAGCCCTACTGTTTTTTTTTTAAATTTTAAGTTGAAATTAGAGTTGTAAATAAGTTTACCCTTCGTCTATCAATAATCAATCAATTATTGTATTTGTAATCAAGGCACTTAAGCTTAATTAGTAGTGTATTTAAGCTCCTCACATCGTTTTATTGGATTAATTATTCATCAGCTGTTGCTGTTAACGTAAGTCTGCATTCTGCAAAGGAGAAATTTATACCGGTTTCGGTTCCCTCTAAACGAAACCGTTCTACGAATCTTAAAACCGTGAAACTTTAAAAATACGGAGAAAGATACTGGGTAGTAGTAAGAGTAAGGCAGCGAATGTCAATGTCAATGCTCTCTATGTGTTATTTTTACATTCTACAAGACTAGAGATTAGGTTAGGTGTTCTTTAGGTTCAAAATGAGACAAACATCCTCTATATTTTAGCTTGAAAAGAGCATTGACACTCATTGCCTTACTTTAGCAAGATGTTGGATGATAACAGTACTTGGAAATTTTTTAGAAAATTTTCGAAAAAAATTTTTTTTTCAAAAATTTTTCAGAATTTTTTCAGAATCTCCTGAAACGGATTTCTATGCTAGAAAACGGAAAAAATTATTTTTTCGAAAAAAGCAGAAAATTTTTGCACTATGGGTGATTCAACATTCAACCGTATTTTTTTNATTGCCCCCACTATGGGTGATTCAACATTCAACCGTATTTTTTTAAATCCGGAAGTCGTATGTCACGTGTCACATAATAGATATGATAGATATTATGATCCCGATTCATAAATATTTCTCATCTTGATTAAGTTTCGTTCAATTCATCAATTCTTTCGTTTATTAAAAATTTTCTACTTCATCTTCATTCTCCGTTATGTTATGTTGGCGTGATGTTTTTAATTCTCTATCTTTGCAGGATTTGTTCGCAGCAGAAGAGAAAGCAAAAAGGTTATAAATTCGGTTTGTATGACCGGCTGTCCTTACTTTATACTTTGTTACTTGAGGAGACGGAAGACAGAGGATGACAATTACACTTTGGAACCTTTTTGAGGCAACTCTGCTGTGCCTCAATGCCATCTGTGTGCTAAATGAAGAACGATTCCTCTCTCGATGTACGATTTTATTGTTGTTTTTGATTTGGAAAAGAATTCCGCTTTGTAGTTATCTTATCAATAATAATTATTATTGTTTTGAAATTATTAGATGGCTGGGGATTGAAACCAACGACTCAAATTCAAGGATTTGGAGAGACTCCTGAATCAAATACAAAGACTCAACTTCTACACCTAGTTCGTTCCATCCGTACAGTCATGAAGTGTAAGGACTAACATTTTCTACTAAGACTATTTTAACGTTTACTTCATTTAATGATTGAATTTGTAATTTTGTTCTAGTTCCTTTAATATTTCTCAACGTGCTAGTGATACTGTTCAAGCTGGTTGCTGGATAGTCAAAAGTTTGTTTAAAAACCAAAGCGGTTCAGATTATTTATTTACTGCGTAACCTAACCATCACAGCGGAACCTTTAATTGGGAAATTACAATGGTGTTACCACGCCTTTAAATTATAGGTGGACTCGACCAAATAAGTTAATAAAATATCACAAAATTGGGAAATAATAATTACTTTTTTCTTCTTATTTATAAACAAAGTTGATGAATGATTAAACACTTACAGCTGCAGCATTACCGTGTGATACTAAAAATTCAATTTAATAGACAGATTTTGCAAAAGTGAGTAAGACGTTAACGTAAGACGTAGGGTAACGGGAGCTACGTTTACGCTTACGTACCTCCCGTTACCCTACGTCTTACGTTAACGTCTTACTCACTTTTGCAAAATCTGTCTTATTACTTTGCAACAATGTAATGTAACGTTGACGTTTACTTGGAATTAAAATCGTTGCTTTGACAACATAAGTAAATACCCTCTATAATAGCTCCCCGTAGTGGTTTGATAGAGTAACCCTGTCAGAGAAAAGGCGGGAGTTTGAAATAATTCAAATTGACAAATTTGACCTCAAACATCTGAACATCTGATTGGAATCACAGTTGCAACACTAACCCATCGATCTCGATCTCGATCTTCTGATGATGGAGAGATCGATGCTGGTTGTTCGATGTCGATCTCTAACTTTTGTTGGGCTGATCGACTGACTGAGTATCGATGTTTATCTCGACCGTTTGGTAGAACGATCGACTGGCGCTGATCTCGATGTTGATATCTGGTTAGAACAATTGAGGACCNACACTAACCCATCGATCTCGATCTCGATCTTCTGATGATGGAGAGATCGATGCTGGTTGTTCGATGTCGATCTCGAACTTTTGTTGGGCTGATCGACTGACTGAGTATCGATGTTTTTCTCGACCGTTTGGTAGAACGATCGACTGGCGCTGATCTCGATGTTGATATCTGGTTAGAACAATTGAGGACCNATCTCGACCGTTTGGTAGAACGATCGACTGGCGCTGATCTCGATGTTGATATCTGGTTAGAACAATTGAGGACCGATCTCGATCTCAATCTTTTGGTTGAGAGATCGACACTTATCTATCTCAATCTTTCAATTGAAAGATCGACTACTGCCAATTTCGATCTTTCGATCGAGAGTTTGACCTTTGGTTAGAAGACATCAGCACTGGCCTGACGCTTGTACTAAGAAACCCAAAACTGCTATTAGAGACAGCTAATCAGCTGTATTGTTTACCAACATACACCCGTATAAAAATACTAAGGTTATTGAATTACGATACGAGGCATGGTTGCACAAAATATAAGTGAACGAATGGGTGAAAGGCGGTTCTGCTAGAGAATGTTGAGTTTTCCTGAATCGTTTCTAGTAATTCTTACACATCAGATTAGACGATCTCGATCTCGAACACTCCGTCAAAATATCTATTTCGATCTCAATCACTTTGTTAAAAGATCGACGTTTACTGACCTCGATCTCTTGATTGAGAGATTGGTAGACGTCGATCTCGTTCCCGATCTTTCGACCAAAAATTCAGAAAGCTTCGAATCTCGATCTTCCTACCAACGATAAAAAAAGTTCCCGATCTCGATCTGTTGTTCAACAAAGAAAGTCGATCCCGATCTCGATCTGATCGAAGATCGTTAGTTGCAACTATGATTGGAATTGATCAAATCAAGTTCGTCGAACCAAATGGAGGCTTATTAATTTAAATTACTTATTGCATTATTGTTTTGTTTTGTTCTATGATTGTCCATAGTCGTTCGCCATCAGTATCATCAATAAGGTCAAATTATACAAATAATTCCAAAAATTAATTAAAAATTTATTATTTATAATTATTCTAGTTAATTACAAAAATTAAGCATGCTGAATTCAAGATTTTTAAGAAAAATACATCAACCCTAAACGACTTAATTTCNTTAATTACAAAAATTAAGCATGCTGAATTCAAGATTTTTAAGAAAAATACATCAACCCTAAACGACTTAATTTCACATTTGCCAATTGGTTAAGATCAGCTTCACTGAACAGAGGCAAGGGGAAGGGACCCAACACCCAACCGATCGTGTGAGCAATATGGCTTCTTTGNTACTTATTGCATTATTGTTTTGTTTTGTTCTATGATTGTCCATAGTCGTTCGCCATCAGTATCATCAATAAGGTCAAATTATACAAATAATTCCAAAAATTAATTAAAAATTTATTATTTATAATTATTCTAGTTAATTACAAAAATTAAGCATGCTGAATTCAAGATTTTTAAGAAAAATACATCAACCCTAAACGACTTAATTTCGCATTTGCCAATTGGTTAAGATCAGCTTCACTGAACAGAGGCAAGGGGAAGGGACCCAACACCCAACCGATCGTGTGAGCAATATGGCTTCTTTAGCAGACTTGATAGACCAGAATACCATCGTTAATTTACGAGAGGATGAAGGATCTGATATCCAAGGGAGAGATACACTACCAAATGTCAATTTACCATCTCCATTTCTAAGTAATGGACAAAGACTTACGCTGGGGATCGTTGTACTCTTTCTCGTCGACGTGATATGGGTTGCTTCATCAGAATTATCAGAGGTACTTACAAGGAAAAAGACAATAATTCAAATTATCTTTCATTTGATTTAATTTTATTTCTCTTGTTAATTTCACAGTATATTTTCCACGATGAAAAATACAACAAACCTTTCTTTAGCACATACTTGAAAACGTCGATGTTCTTACTCTTTCTTCTGGGCTTCCTGTTTTGGACGCCATGGCAGGATCGTTGCCTGAATAATTATTATCCCCATTCCTACTCTGTAAGACAACTAAAGTATCTCTTTCATACTTATAAAGGGTCTCAGAAAAACTCCGGGTGTCTTTTCAATGGTCCTTCCCTAGAAAATTCAAAATTCCAAGACTTAAAATTGTTTAATAATAAGATTGTTAAAAGTTTTGTTAATTCTTGACTGAAAGATTTGTATTTTATAGACTTTTTTACTCAAAAGTTTGAATTCTGTAATTTTCTTGAGGCATGGATTATCATCATCAGACACCCGGAATAGTGTGAGAGAATCACCAACTTATCCAAAGATGGAAAATTCAAATCTAAGAAACTATTCTAATTCGCATAAGTTGAATTTGGCATTTCTAATGGTTAAAAAAAATTTTCTCTGCACTATACTTGGCCAGCTTGATGTTTAAATGTTCTTAATGTTTTTTGTAGCCTCTAGCAAGTGAACCGCAAGGTCGTGATGGGATTTCTGAACAGATTGATGTTGTGGATGATAACGCAAATGAATCCCCACTTGTAAGAGCTTTTGATTTCCTTGAATTATCATTCAAAATTTTCTAACTTCCTTTTGTTTGAATATCACAGAGTGCCCCATCATATGTTCCTATAAACTATGAACCTAATTCGGGCAATGAAAGTGACGACTCAGCTCAACATCGGTCTGTAAGATTTAATAAAGTCGCTGAGGTAATCACAGTACTAGTCTCAACGCATTTCAATTTTCAATCCAATCCTTAGGATTTTGTCCACTCATTTTCTTTGCAGGTACGGCATTTGTCTGATTCGCAAGCTGCGGATGCTGTTTTCGCAAGGTTATCATACCAAGCAACTGTTCACGCTGAGCAAATGGCACAGAGAATCGCTAGCCGACTCGGTCCAGGAGAAACTGCTAAACTTGCCATGATGTTTTGTATACTGGTAAAATATTATTTAACTTATTTCAAATAAGTTTATTGTGTTACTACTCTAAAATATTTATTTTAATATGTTCTAGTGGTTTTTAGCAAACTACTCTTACCAACTTGCTATATCAAATACTGAAGCAGGAATTGTGAATGTATTATCCTCATCTTCTAGTCTATTTACCTTGCTCATGGCAGCCATCTTTCCATCGGTAGCAGCTGACAAGTTTACGCTATCTAAATTATTGGCAGTTCTAGTCAGCTTTAGCGGTGTAGTAAGTCAAATTAAATTAATTAGCAGAAGTTGATTCTATTTAATTTAAATCAATAATGCAACTAGACAAACTTCCATGTAATTGATGAAACAGGTTGTCGTCAGTTTCTCAGACTTAACTATTGAAAAGGCAACGGTGCCACTTGGAGCGATTTTCGCTCTAATTAGTGCGTTCTTTTATGCATCATATTTAGTGTTTTTGAGGAAAAGAGTCGATCACGAAGACAAGCTGGACATTCCCATGTTTTTCGGTAAATAAATTACTATATATTTCATACTTGTATCCAATTTTCAATTAATCAAAAAAAATATCTTGGGTATATTTTTGTGTATCTCTCAGGCTTTGTGGGCCTATTCAATCTGATCATTTTATGGCCAACATTCTTCGTTCTCAATTATTCTGCAATTGAAACTTTTGAATTACCGACTAAGCGACAGTGGCTCTTTCTAATACTGAATGGTATTATTGGTACAGTCTTCTCAGAAGTGCTTTGGCTTTGGTAAAATCTTACTTTACTTTTTGATCTTATTAATTTATTATTTATTATTATTATTTTTCACTTTAAAATTTATTATTTCAGGGGTTGTTTCCTCACTTCATCTCTGATAGCGACATTGGCTATAAGTCTAACAATTCCATTGTCAATGGTTGCTGATGTACTTTTGAAAAGGATATCTTATTCTACTCTTTTTTATATTGGAACTATACCAATGATTTTGTCCTTCTTTGTCGTTACCACTCTTTCACACTATGATGGATGGGATCCCGTAATGGATTTTCTAAAAATACTTAAAAAGGCTTTACGATGTAGAAGAAACGAAGGAAGATATAATAGGTAAAACGTAATAATCAAGGTTTCGACGAATTGCTAATTAGTTGTTATTTTAATTCCATTTTATTTTGCTTTTCTTCATGCGAATTTGGGTTGGTCAGCACATAAATGAAACACAGATGTTTTGCAAATGAAAAAAAAAATTAATGAGCATCGCTTTTAATAATTTAACTTGATTAACGCTGCTGCTTTTATATTCGAATGCATCTATATTTCAGAGGACGAAGCATGAGTCAAAATCAGGTCAAAATTAAACTGCTTCAACGAAGAACAAAAGAGAAGCGAAACTAACATTCACTGCTTCAGTAGATTGCTTGGATATGGAGTCTGTTGAATGGAATGAAAGAAAATGGAATTTTCAATTCAAACTTATAAGTGCCAAGATATGAAAATAAATGTTACTATCCATTTTTCAGGATTTTAATCAACGATGTCGAACAACGTGAGTACTTGATTGGTATTAACTATGACAATGAAGACCACGAAGACAACGACAATGATGATTCGGATTCGGACTTACATATTCTTGGATCTTCCAATTCCAACGAACCTGTATGATTCAACTTCTCTACATTTAAATTCTAAGTAACTGAAACTAAACTATCTTGCATGCAAAGCTCAAGAGTAACGTTGTCAATGGAGAGTTGAGACTTAAAACAATTCTAAATTACTTATGTTTTTCCAAAAAAAAAATTTAAGCTATTTAGTCTCCCTTTGACTTTTAGTAACAAAAATTTGAGTAATTACCATTACAACCGTTTGTATAGTCATAAATTATCTAATTTATAAGCTTTATCAAATGACTTCCATCAATACGCTACACATTCCATTGTTTACAAAACAAATGGTCACCAATCAATTCCAAATCTTTGAAATAATCCAATAGAGGCAAATATTAGATTTTAAAACCATTTTACTTATCACTTTCAACAAATTCTAGAAATATAAAAAATTTTATTTTAAACTTTGAAGCGGATTCCTTAAAAGGGAAAATAACAATAAAAAAAAGATTTTTTTTTTGATCTAGATCTCAAGGATTTCAATGAAATTTTTGAGTGAAAGAAAAAATAAACAGAAGGGTATNATCCAATAGAGGCAAATATTAGATTTTAAAACCATTTTACTTATCACTTTCAACAAATTCTAGAAATATAAAAATTTTTATTTTAAACTTTGAAGCGGATTCCTTAAAAGGGAAAATAACAATAAAAAAAAATTTTTTTTTTTGATCTAGATCTCAAGGATTTCAATGAAATTTTTGAGTGAAAGAAAAAATAAACAGAAGGGTATCTCATAAGAATGAGAAAGTGAAAGTTAGGTTAGATAAGAAAGTAATTTTTGAAGATCCCGTTTGGTTCAGACAGACAACGTCCTTCACCTCTATTTCAGTAAGTCCTGGTTGACAATATAATACTTGTCCCAATTTTTTGGTGTATTTAGAAATATTTTTGGTATAAATATTCAAATGTTTGGTACTTTGATATTTCAGTTCCTTTCTGAGTCTCCAAGAAGCTAAGATTCACTAAAATCGTTAAAATGTTGAAAATAATCTTTCTGGTATGTAACCATTTTGTTTCAAATTTGATTTTTTTTGTCAAGTTAGAAATTTCGACAATTGAATTTGTTTTGACTAAAAACTTATTATTTTTTTTTTGTATTGTTTTCTTTCAGTTGTTGACATTGGTGATGCTGGCGGTTGGAAATCCAATTGAATCTGAAACTCCAGCAGAGGATAGAAGTCTCATTGCTCCTTATGACATCAACCCTTATTTTGGATTTCGAAAGTACGGTGAACTTCGATATGAGCCATTGTCACTCCCATTTTATTCTTCATCCCAAGAAAGAAATAGCCCAGCAGCATCATCGCCTGATATCCCATCATCTCCAAACTACTCATCAATGCCTTACTCACAACAACAATCAAATTTGTCTCCAGCTGTGTCTTACTGATTGAAAATTTTAAAACAAAACACAACTATGATGTCTCCAACAAAGAAAAAAAAAATTTTTTATTAGTCATTTGAATTGCCAAGAAAAAAAAGTACTCAAGCAAATTGATCTGCCAAGTTCACCAATTTGTAATATTGGAGTGATGATGATATGATATGATGTATACAAATTGCAAATCTTTGATTATCAAATTTTATATACACGCTTCACTTCCATTTGTTTTGTTTTGCACATGCATTCATTTGTTATTGTTACAACTACTTAATTTATACATTTTTTATGAATCTATTGTTATTCTCTGACTTTTTTTATGAATGAAGTAAATTGCTATTGTAGAATTTTCTACCACACACCTGATTGAGTCAATTAAGTTTCATCTTATATTATTTTTTTTTACACTTGAATCTATGTATTTGCACTGTAATTTAATTGGAGAAAAAACCCTGAGTTTATCAGTTAAATCATCTTATGAGAAAATGTCATTGCAATTGCGATTCCTATACAAGTATCCTCGACTTCTTAACTAAATAATAATACTTCATTGTTGTTAACCAAACAATGGTATCCGGTGGTCTCTTTTTAGATGAGATGAGAAAGTCCTCCAAGAATTCTTCGATGAAGGAAAAACACTTAACTTTTACTTAGAATTATTCTAAATTAGATTAATTTAGAATCTTGGAGAGCTTTTATGCACTCTTTAATTAATTCAACTATTTACGTCATCTTTTTCTCCAAAATGGATTTTCCAAAAACCGGTTATGCACATTTTTTTTTTGGTAAAATTAAGTAAAAATCTGCTCTTCTCTAGTTTTTAATAACGATTTTAACCCAATCGAATTAAGTCAAGGCTTTCTTTCATCTTTTTTTGATTGTCACGCTGGCGGATCTTACTAATTTGTCATGGCTCACCAATTCAATGGCCAATTGGAAGACAAGGTTGAGGGCCCACACAACAGGCTAGAAAACATAACTAATAAGGTGTGGGAGTGTGACAGTTGACAATGTTAGCTATATCGGGGCCGGGCGTTTTAGTTTTCTGGATTTTTCGACGAAAATAGGCGTTTTGGGGTTTTGGCAAGGCAAAAACAAAGCGAAACCCCTAAGGGGTTTTAATGAAATGTAGGACTTCACCAAAATGTTATCTACTAAACCTTGTAAAACCCTAAAACCCCGGGTATTGTTGCTTTTACAAACACTGGCATTGGCACTGGCAAGTGAGCTGCTGGGCCAATCAAGAAAGGGATGAGAGATAATTAACCAAACAGAACCTTCTACTTGTGCAGAGGCGGACTTTATAATTGCTAAAAATCTCATTGGTCCGCACCTCTGATAGGTAAATTTTTCTTGTAAAACTAGCGGGAAAATCCCACAATTTAGATATTTTGATAAACACTTTTGCTAATTTTCTTAAGGTAGATAGTTGAACTCTAAAGTTTGCAATGTGCAAAGTCATCAAGACAAATTAGTAATGAAGTAATCAACAACATAACAAAGACTNAACTCTAAAGTTTGCAATGTGCAAAGTCATCAAGACAAATTAGTAATGAAGTAATCAACAACATAACAAAGACTTTGCATTGTTATAAAATTCGGACTCATAGTCAACCTCATCAACCCTTTGATGAATGGTTAATGAAATGAGTTTATTATTGCACAATTTGACTAAAATTGTATTCTTTGAAAATAATAATAATAATAATAAAATAATAATAATAATAAAAATAAAAATAATAACATTCGAAATCAATTGTTTGTAAAAATAGAGAGCATTTACTCATTGGGGTCGTGAGTTANAACTCTAAAGTTTGCAATGTGCAAAGTCATCAAGACAAATTAGTAATGAAGTAATCAACAACATAACAAAGACTCTGCATTGTTATAAAATTCGGACTCATACTCAACCTCATCAACCCTTTGATGAATGGTTAATGAAATGAGTTTATTATTGCACAATTTGACTAAAGTTGTATTCTTTGAAAATAATAATAATAATAATAAATAATAATAATAATAAAAATAATAAAAATAATAACATTCGAAATCAATTGTTTGTAAAAATAGAGAGCATTTACTCATTGGGGTCGTGAGTTATTGTTATAATCTTCAAAATCTGTTTGCTTGAGTTTGTGATCATCATCATTAACTTACCTGTGGAAATTAAACAAAATCTCAAGGACACGATAACCTTTATACTTTTTTACGATTTTTTTTTTTCGCATAGAATCAATTAAGGGCCTTTGGGAACAGTAATTTCCGAAAAAAAAAATAGCGTGGAAAAATCTGTGTTTTGATTCCTTAGTAATTTAAATTAAAAAATAATAATGTAGATAGTAATAATTTTTCTTAAGTACATCGTATCACTTAAGATCAGTTTTTAATAATAATGGGTTAGATCACGAGAATCATTNATTAACTTACCTGTGGAAATTAAACAAAATCTCAAGGACACGATAACCTTTATACTTTTTTACGATTTTTTTTTCGCATAGAATCAATTAAGGGCCTTTGGGAACAGTAATTTCCGAAAAAAAAAAATAGCGTGGAAAAATCTGTGTTTTGATTCCTTAGTAATTTAAATTAAAAAATAATAATGTAGATAGTAGTAATTTTTCTTAAGTACATCGTATCACTTAAGATCAGTTTTTAATAATAATGGGTTAGATCACGAGAATCATTAAACTTAATAACTTAAGTTCATATTTATCCCTAAAGTTTCACTTCCAACAAAATCAAATGACATAATTAGACTTTGATTAAGTTAAATTGAAATATTGTTGTCAACGGTTCATTGTTGTACCTACTGCTGCTACCGTATCGTATCGTATCGTATCCTAGTGGATACGGAAACGATACGAAACGAAACGTGTCAGATACGGATACGATACGAAAAACTGGCAACAGAAACGGAAATGATACGATACGTTAGGGATACGATACGGATACGGATACGATACGGATACGAAACGGAAACGAAGAATTTAATTTAATTTTTATCAAGCCAGAACTTGAATTCATTGTAATTGAGTTTGTAAATTTCAGATCCTGATTTCCTAGGTATTTTTTGAGGACAATATGCACTAGTATCGCAGTCGCTTCTAACGTCAATGGAATCCCTTTCTCTAAATTCAGTTTTCGATGATATCGTAGATTCACATTTAGTTTTAATCAGTTGAATTTAAAGTTGAGTCACTGAACTACTTTCATAAAGTTGAAAATCGCGCTGTTTTAACCAGAGTCTCATCTTTCCCATCCTGGATGGAGATAGGAAAGATGGGATTTGAATGGGGATTGGTGAGAATTTTCTGTGATGGGGATGGGAAGAGGAAGGGATAGGGCAAATCGATGCCGAAGACTTGTTTTAACTCATTTTATAACTTCTAAGCGACCGAGAAAATCAATCTCAACTTTTCGTATCGTATCGTTTCCATTATAATTCCGTATCGTATCGTATCGTTTCCTTTATAATTCCGTATCGTATCCACGTGGATACGGAAACGATACGAAAACTTTCGTATCCATAAAATTGAATACGGAAACGAAACGATACGGAACAAAACGAAAATTCCCTATCCAGATACGAAACGGTGGCAGCACTAGTTGTACCGTTTAATATCAGTGTCACACTTGATCAGTTAATATGTAATATAGGAAGAAAAAAAATATGTAATTTCATCTAGGTCAGTAATTAGTTTAGTCTGGCCTTTCACTATAAACTTATGAAGCCTTTAAGTCTCAAAATTGTATATAAAATTTGTTAACTTGCTCCTTAGCCACGTGTCGTGTCATGTCATTAGTCAACAAGGAAAAAAAAAATTGGCTCTTGGCAATGCAGTGTCAGGAAATCATGTTTTCGTGATCTGCTAATACCCATTGCCCCCTAAAAACAATAAAAATTTATCAATTTTAGACTTGTTAACCTTTAAAATTGTAAGACGTAAGTCGTGATTACCGGGTCTTTCAATAGGGGTTACCGACGTGAACATTTCAAATTCAACCAATCAGATTTGAATATTAAAATTACGCACAAATTTCATTGGTTAAATTCAAATTTTTTTTTTGATTTCATTGGTGACATATTATTATTGAATGACTCGAGACATTCAATAACAGGAGTTGTAGTTNATAATTTTTCTTAAGTACATCGTATCACTTAAGATCAGTTTTTAATAATAATGGGTTAGATCACGAGAATCATTAAACTTAATAACTTAAGTTCATATTTATCCGTAAAGTTTCACTTCCAACAAAATCAAATGACATAATTAGACTTTGATTAAGTTAAATTGAAATATTGTTGTCAACGGTTCATTGTTGTACCTACTGCTGCTACCGTATCGTATCGTATCGTATCCTAGTGGATACGGAAACGATACGAAACGAAANTTGTTGTACCTACTGCTGCTACCGTATCGTATCGTATCGTATCCTAGTGGATACGGAAACGATACGAAACGAAAGGTGTCAGATGCGGATACGATACGAAAAACTGGCAACAGAAACGGAAATGATACGATACGTTAGGGATACGATACGGATACGGATACGATACGGATACTATACGGATACGAAACGGAAACGAAAAATTTAATTTAATTTTTATCAAGCCAGAACTTGAATTCATTGTAAATTGAGTTTGTAAATTTCAGATCCTGATTTCCTAGGTATTTTTTGAGGACAATATGCACTAGTATCGCAGTCGCTTCTAATGTCAATGGAATCCCTTTCTCTAAATTCAGTTTTCGATGATATCGTAGATTCACATCAGTTGAATTTAAAGTTGAGTCACTGAACTACTTTCATAAAGTTGAAAATCGCGCTGTTTTAACCAGAGTTCGGCATCTCATCTTTCCCATCCTGGATGGAGATAGGAAAGATGGGATTTGAATGGGGATTGGTGAGAATTTTCTGTGATANAGGAAAGATGGGATTTGAATGGGGATTGGTGAGAATTTTCTGTGATAGGGATGGGAAGAGGAAGGGATAGGGCAAATCGATGCCGAAGACTTGTTTTAACTCATTTTATAACTTCTAAGCGACCGAGAAAATCAATCTCAACTTTTCGTATCGTATCGTTTCCTTTATAATTCCGTATCGTATCCACGTGGATACGGAAACGATACGAAAACTTTCGTATCCATAAAATTGAATACGGAAACGAAACGATACGGAACAAAACGAAAATTCCCTATCCAGATACGAAACGGTGGCAGCACTAGTTGTACCGTTTAATATCAGTATGTCACACTTGATCAGTTAATATGTAATATAGGAAGAAAAAAAATATGTAATTTCATCTAGGTCAGTAATTAGTTTAGTCTGGCCTTTCACTATAAACTTATGAAGCCTTTAAGTCTCAAAATTGTATATAAAATTTGTTAACTTGCTCCTTAGCCACGTGTCGTGTCATGTCATTAGTCAACAAGGAAAAAAAAAATTGGCTCTTGGCAATGCAGTGTCAGGAAATCATGTTTTCGTGATCTGCTAATACCCATTGCCCCCTAAAAACAATAAAAATTTATCAATTTTAGACTTGTTAACCTTTAAAATTGTAAAATTGAGATAAATAAAATCACGACGTAAGTCGTGATTACCGGGTCTTTCAATAGGGGTTACCGACGTGAAAATTTCAAATTCAACCAATCAGATTTGAATATTAAAATTACGCACAAATTTCATTGGTTAAATTCAATTTTTTTTTTTGATTTCATTGGTGACATATTATTATTGAATGACTCGAGACATTCAATAACAGGAGTTGTAGTTNATTTTTTTTTTGATTTCATTGGTGACATATTATTATTGAATGACTCGAGACATTCAATAACAGGAGTTGTAGTTGAAGGATTTTTTTCATCTTCTTTCGTCAGATGCTCAGATGCTACCTAGATATAACTAACTTACCTTTAGGAGAATAATTTTGTAATTAACTCTCATACTACTGTGTCAATTGTCACTTACACTACTGTGTCAANTTACCTTTAGGAGAATAATTTTGTAATTAACTCTCATACTACTGTGTCAATTGTCACTTACACTACTGTGTCAATCGTCACTTATTTTTTACTCTTTGTAGTTGTAAATCATTCACCTTTAGTCAATTAATGACTGAAAAGGTAGTAATTTTAGGTTGATTTAGCATTGATTTTAGCACATAGTTTCAAGGTCGTTCTCACATGGATGCGTGTACCNTTACCTTTAGGAGAATAATTTTGTAATTAACTCTCATACTACTGTGTCAATTGTCACTTACACTACTGTGTCAAATCGTCACTTATTTTTTACTCTTTGTAGTTGTAAATCATTCACCTTTAGTCAATTAATGACTGAAAAGGCAGTAATTTTAGGTTGATTTAGCATTGATTTTAGCACATAGTTTCAAGGTCGTTCTCACATGGATGCGTGTACCTCTCATCAAATATGAACAAATGACGCGTTAAAGATTTATTTCAACTACGATTCTGTGAATACAAAAAAAANCTCTCATCAAATATGAACAAATGACGCGTTAAAGATTTATTTCAACTACGATTCTGTGAATACAAAAAAAAAATTAAAGTTTATTCTTCACCAATAATACTTTTTTTTTTGTAATTTATACAACATATTAGTTGAAGCATTTCCTTGTAACCGTGTCAAATAAGGAGAAGGTAATAATGCACAATGTCCTCATCAGAATTATAATTTTTATAAATTTTTTACATCTCCAAAATTATATTACTAGGTACTTTTCTATTATCTAGAGGAAGTAAAGTGTCCCTGCAAAATTTTGCAAATACAACAGACTAATGTTTGATTTTATTGCAAAACATCATTTTGTGAACAACTTTTTTGTCCTTTAAAGAATACTCCTGAGATTGTATAATGTATAAATACATAATATAATATTACATTTTTTTTTTATAAAGTTGTCTCATTAATTAATTCCTTGAAACTAATTAAGGTTTATTCCAGCATGGACAGCGTGAAGTTTAGTAGTAAAGCTTACTAGTACCTTTTACTTTTGACAAAAAAAAAATTTAAAGGCGTGTGAAGAATAACAAATTTCTTAATTTCATATAGAGATCTTAAATATTGACTATCAATTTGCTATATTCTAATTTTATATAGCAATAAATGATCCTGTTCGTAATGTGCAAAAAAAAATACTCTGCAAACTCGTTATCTGATCAAACTTTCTAGTTTAGTAACTAATGTGCAAATTCATAAGAATTGATGACGAAATGAAATGTGTGACTGGAAAATACCTTGTTGGCGTTTACCGGCTTAATTAAACCACTCAATTTTATACTTATCCATATTTTTGCAAAAACTTTAGAGGGATTTTGATTTTACTGGCTAAACTACAAATATGAATATATACCATTTTTTTAATATAACTTCATTTACATATCCAGTAAGATTTGCTTAAACTCGGTTAGTAGGATACGGTAGCTTAGGTATTATATGAATTTTGACCATCATCCAACCACCTCGTTTTCCAATGTACTTTTTTTTTTTTTGCAAACGCCTATCTATACCACCTTACCTGTCCAAACCCATAACGAAAATTTACTTGATTCTTGTAAAAATGATAGCATTTTTTTTTTATTCACCTAATCTGACCATAAGGTTGAACAATGTACCTTAAAATTCTACGATTTGTAATTGTGATTGTTGGGAATCACCGTACCTGTCAGATTTTTCCAAGGTTCACTTTAATGCAGTGAAGACGAAAGTATAAATACCCGTAATAGAAGCTTAGAGACTTCATAATATACTTTTAGAAATTCTTCTGATACAAACAGTCACAAAATCTAAGCTCTCTTGTCAACATGAAATATTTTGTAAGCTTATATTTATATGACCTAGGAATAGGAGTAAGGTCAAGTAGAATTAATTTAATTTTTATTTTTACTTAGGGAGTCTTTGCCTTCGTTCTCTTGGCCTGTATGGTCACTTTGGCCTATTCTGAAGAAGAAAAAGAAGAATTGGTCACTGCTGAACAGTTCTACGGTGGTCGAGGAGGTTATGGTGGTGGATATGGTACGATTTAAAAATTAAAAAAAAATTTAAATTATGAAAATTTTAGTAACAATTTTAATTATTGTTTTATTCAGGTGGATATGGAGGTGGATATGGAGGTGGATATGGAGGTGGATATGGACGCGGTGGTTATGGACGCGGTGGTTATGGTGGTGATTATAAACACATGAATATACTACATCATATATTATATAATGATAAATTATATAATTTAATGAGAATTTGAAATTTTATATTTTGTAACACTATATTTATTTACATTTTATTCAGGTGGATACGGTGGACGTGGATTTGGTGGTGGATATGGTTAGAATTCAATTTATTAAAAGAGTCAAAATTGGCAACAATGTTTTAACAAAAACTAAGATTTTTTTTTTTTTTTTTTTTAATTTCAGGTGGATACGGTAATTTACCAATTTGAACACACTTGGAACTAATTTGAAGAATTAAGAGTAAAGCTAAATTCTTTGATTTAACTAATTACAGGTGGATACGGACGTGGTGGATACCATGGTTAAATTAATCAAGAAGAGATTCAAGATAGAGAATCTAAATCTAAATTAACAATCAAATACCATCCATTTATTCATTATACTCTTGAAACAAAAGCCAAATGTATTGTATAACAGAAATTTTTGATACCAAAGTTAATCTTAACCTGTTCTGTTTGACGAAAAATTTATAATTACCATATAATATATATTATTTTATATATATCAAATGTGATAATATTGCAAAGAAAAAATAAATAAACTGATTTTTATCAATCATTTCTGAGTATGTTGACAAAATGTGTCTTAATTGGAAATTATTGAATTCGGTTCAATTTGAAAATTTTTTTTTATTAATTTTAATTTAAATTTTCAAATTATTCTGATAAATTTGAAATAGAATTTATGAATTTGACACTCACCTTATGAATTTTACATTATTTTTTACCAAAATTATTAATCAAAACTCAAAAACACTAGTCAATACAGAAAGAAAGTAAGTAATTTTTGCTATTACCTGTTGGCAACCTTGCATGTTTTTTTGATAGCTATTGGTCTAAAATTATTCTATTCGACTCAATTTCCCGCTGTTTCAAATTAATTAATTTCAATTATGCTACAGAGGTGCGCAAGTGAATTACTTTTATTAAAAATCTGTTTCATAACGAAATTCTTTGGGTTTCGACTGTCCGTTGGATGGATGACGAATAGATTTGTGAGCCTGGAGGTAAGTGGCTGCTTTTGTGGCCACAAATGGTACAGGGCCACAAATTGCTTTCATCCCGGGTCACATAAGTTTTAAGAGTCTTTCTTGGAACTTTTGGTGGAGTCGGAACAAATTTTTTCTCTGTCATACAGACGGGGGAAGCACTTAGGGGATTAGGAGTTTTGGGAAGCAATTCTCTTTGTTGACTTTCAGAACGGAAGGAAGAATTAGAGGAAGTTGGCAAATCATTGGACTCTGAGGGAAGCGGAATGTTTTCAAGTGTCTCTCCATTCGGAAGGAATTTTTTTAACTTGGAAGATGTGTCGTCTAATTTCCTAGCAATATCTGATTGAGCCTCCAAGAAATTACTGTGAGCCTGGGAAATTTCTTCCATGTAAGTAACGGACGCCGCCTCCAGCTGACATTTGGCTCCATTCAGCAATTCCAGTATACCATTCTCAACAGATGGATTTGCAATGAGATGCTGTTAAATTAAGAAACTATGATGGAAGAACCTATCAATCATAAATATCGAGAGACGACTTACGTGTGGTGGAAGGATTGTTTTTGCTATACAAATACTACCATCCGGTAGGTAAGTACAGGGAATATTGACAATCAAAGAACCTTTGAGGTGGGACACAGGTTTTGCCGAATTTGAATCCATTTTGAAAGAAAAAAGCTAAAGAAAACTGCAATGGATGGTGCTGCTTGCTGGATGAAGGAAAAGATAATGAAATTTTTAATATAAAACACCAAGAAAACTTCGTTGTCAAGGCATTTACATGGAAGCGTTAATATCCTTAGCAGGATTTATAACTACTTTATTAGTACATAACAAAAATAATCGATAAAACATTGACTTATATGGGAAGTCAAAACCGGAAGTGGTAAGCCTTTGCTTGGAAATCATAGTTAGGTACTGATAACGCGTTGTAAGACAATTCCCTCCATGGACAGTTCTTCCCACAAACAATTTATAAGACATGATCCAATAAGTGAGAGACCGAACATTACAATACTTAGAAAAATAAAAAATAATTTGGGTCAATGTTTTTAAGGCATGTACTATGAAGTAGGTGAATTAGTGTTAGGCTTCGACACAAGCAACTAAGATTTTTTTCGTGTTTGCTAGCACGCCGCCACCGCTAGCAACGTGCAGTAATCGTAATTGTGGTAAACTATCCATGATGGGTGGGAATTGTCCAAGGGAAGGAATTCTGCATGGGGAGAATTGTCTATTGGAGGAATTTATTTGGGAATAGTCTGGGGGGATTTGCCGTAGATTGCTGGTAAAGGAGGGTATACATGTCACATGAGCGGATCCACTAAAGCTAGGTATAGAGATATTTCGATGTAACTGCAACTTTATGTCTTGAGTAGTGTGCATCCAACGTAGAACAGAAATGTCCCTCTCCCTATTGACCAAGAACTTAAAGAAAGTGCTGTGTCCAGTAGAGTCAACCTACAGGCATGAGTCCAAACCAGAGCAGTCAACCACCCAGTGAAACAATACAAACCTACCGAATCCAGTAAGAATAAAAATTTGAGTTGATTTGATTTTTTCATCAACAATCAAATCAGTAGAATACCACAATCCGCACCGTAGGGAGCTATCCATTATATTATAAAAGACTATATACATCTTATTCACTGCAATATGAATAGACTCAAGTCACAATTCTTCAATAATATGCAATATTATTATATAACCTTTTGCTTCTATTTATTTATTAGTTTGGAATAATATTGACAAGAGACATTGTACTAGTAAGAGGTAACAAGAATCGAAAAAACTATACTTCAAATTACGTTCGATTGATTCTTAGGCACAAAAATTGTCAAACGGGTGTCTTATTATAAATATTTAAATGTAATTCTTACGACAAAATTCTGGTTTTATAGTATCTTATATTCGTTGGTCTTATGCTCGTTAGTATGCAAAAATGCTTAACATACAAAAATTCCATACAACGAACCAAATTTGTATAAATCGGGTCTTAGAGCTATGACGGGTATTACATTCAATGATCCTTTAGCTAGAGTATACTGTAGTAGTAGTATGTTACCAAGAATAATAAATTGGAGCATCCTGTCCATTTCGTCTCATATTTGTAACAGAAATAGCATGGTAGTTGGGGGTTAGGGTGCATTGAGCATAAAGTTTTCTGAATCTTTTGTCACCAAAGTAAAGTTAAGGGCAATATTTCTTAAATATAACTCAGAATTGTGTAACTGATATTATTGGTTACGAATTCAATAAACTTGACGTTGAATTAAACCATTTCCTATCGCTACCATGTCCGTTTAACTTCCGGTTTGTTTCATGTGAAAGTTAAATTTGATATGGCATGTTAACAAACCTACCCATGAGAAGACACAATACTACCACAAGATCCCTTATATTGGGATTCCCATTTACTTATCTCCGTCATGGTTTTCCAGGACATTGATTCTTTGAAATCCTGAATTTTTTTTTCATGAAAGCTTATACGATAATTTAAATCAGTACTTACCGGACTATAATTATTTTTCTCTTTTATAAAAGAAAATTTAACAAACCGGTTTTGAAACTCCAATCAAGGTAGATAATACTCATCCAGCAATGAATGAACTCTCTTTTAAACATTTTATTCAACTTTAAATGCAATAATGCTAAAAGAAAATGAAAATAATTCATCTCGTTGACTTTTTAAAGAAATTCTGCTAAAATTTTTGGAGTTTACTGACCTTTCGTGGTACTTGCAAAAAAAAAAAATTTGCAAAAAAAAAAGTTTTATATTGTCTCTCCCTCTCCCTCTAAAGTAGTACATAAAGATGAGTACAGCGACGTATATAAATCCAGATGCCGAATTTGTAAAAATTAGCAGTATCAGTTCGTACTTTGTTAGTGTCAAATTAATATCATCAGAAATTTAATTATGAAGGTAACACATCTTCTAATCCACACCTGTAAAATTTAATTATATAATTATTTTGCTAATTTTATTATTTATATTCCAGACGACGATTATTTTCGTGGCTTTGGGGTTGCTTTGCATTGCATATGCTTTTCCAGCTCCAAGTGATGATTTAGCAATTGAAAATACAAAAACTGATGTCGATGTCAGTGGTGACTTACAAACAGATGAAAACCGATATTATGGAGGATACCGTGGTTACGGTAATCGTGGTCACTATGGTGGATTTGGTCATCGCGGTTATTACGGCGGGTTTGGTCATAGAGGTCATTATGGTGGCCATCGGTATGGTGGACATCGGTATGGTGGTTATTATGGAGGGTAAGCTATACACAAATATTTATTTTAAAATTTTATATAAAAATTAACAAATTTTTTTTTATATTTTATAATCAATTATTCAATAATAGGTATATGGTTTAAATTTTTGCAGATTTCATGGATAAAGTTTTTTTCCGCAAATCAGCGAAACGTGCGATTCTCATTGGACGGATTTCCTGAAATGATTATGTTTCCACTTGTTTCATTTATACCTTGTCTCTGCCAAACTCAATTGTTAATTGGAAGTTAACTCATTATTGTAAACTTCACAAATAAGCTTACTTGCTATTTACTATTTATAGTTGGAAATTAATAAAATACAGTACAAACTTTTAATAAATCTTTTGTTAATTATTGTTAAAAGATTGTTTGTTTTTTTCTATTCAATTATAATTGTTATGTATTATTTTGTGAACTTATGCTATCGGTGAACCAATCAAATGAGGTTGAAATAAGTTTATAAATTTGTAAAATGATACTTTTGCCATCTTTAGTCAAATAAATTATTTAACGCTTCTTTTTTTTGCTAGACGTTAACCCTATGTCAGCATCAACAAAAGATACCACTTTAATCTGTCGTGAGAACTTGAAATCAGCAAATTGCAAATTTTTCATTTCATTACTATCGATATCAGATTTAGCAAAAAAAAATTAATAAAAAACTTGTTTTTTTTTTATAATTTCATTGTTTTTCCAGTTTTCCAAATCCCAAAATGTAGAATAATTTAATTTTTCATAGAAAATGACTCATTATTGGCATTGTGGGGTGTTAAATTTGATATGACCTTATGTAAACGCGACGCTGATTTGCAAACTAGGCCAAATCAAGGTCCAGTCAGAGCTAGTCATTTTGTTTTCTTGAATATTTTTCCAATGAGTAATTTCATTCTGCGTTCAAGTTATAATAAGGACGTTTCTTATAAAAAGCGACGGATGATCAGAAATTGAAATCATTCCTGAACCTGATTTCTTAATCAAGAATTACTAATAATTACTTTGATCACTATCAGGTCAACATCATGAAGATTTATCTTGGGGTAAGGTGATTCTTTGTTACAACCCTGCACAGGCTAGTGTATTGACTAAATTAGGCCTCTATGTACGATAACATAGCGATTTTTATAGTAGAGTATAAACTTGCGAACAATGCTGCCGTGAAAAATTGCATTGTTGCTGTTTGTTTTGAAATTCCCATATTGTTTACATCTGACACTTTGCTGGGTGCTTATATAATATAGAGAAAAAAACAAATAAGATTTTGCAACAATGGAAAATATGTATTACGATTCATCACTTGCGCAGCTGCGTTGTATATTATACGTCACATGCGTAGCCTTACTGGCACCGTCTAAAATTTCCCATCCTAACGTTTTTCTTGCTCGATTATAATTTACCCACATCCATGTGGATGAGGCATGCGCGAATGGTTTTTATCAAAGGTTATGAAAATCCCATCCCAAAGCGAATTCTATTAGCCATTTCTAGCGTTTCCAATAACTCCCATTTTCTTCAGAGTCAGAGTTAGGTGACTCAGAATGATGAGTCATGACTCATGACTCACTGACTTTCATTTTCACACTGAGTCAAAGTCATGGATTTTAAATGACTCAGTGACTCTTATCGAATCACTCCTGAATCTAGAATCAGTCAGATTGACTCAGAGTCATGACTCTGTGACTCTGAGTCAAAGAAACTCTATATTTTTATTCATTTTGTAAAATTAGCAGTTAAACTTTATTTTAACGTAATCAAAGCTCAGAATCAGTGATACAAAGAAAGACTCTTAAGTTACCTAACTATTCTCGGTTAAAATGGTTTGGTATTTAAAATAAAACAATTTTTTAATCCGGTCGAAAATGTACACCCTCAAGTTTCTAGATATTTGTAAATATATAGTCGTAAAATTACAGTAATGATGATTAATTGTCCTACTCCTACCGATCACTTCAGAAGTAGTTAGAGGTTTTTGAATTTTTTTTCACTCCCTGTTTTACTAACCTCACCTATAAATATATTCAACCCACATACTAAAACTTTCTCATATTGTATACCCACCAGATTGCAGAGTCGGGCAAGACTACTACGAAATTACTCAGGATTCCCATGGTATGCGAAAAGTACATTTATTATGAGAAGCAGACCAATACAAAAGAATTCAAAATTGGGAAATTTTGTTGGATAAATTTCTAAACAGGTAGAGAATTTTGTTGTATAAATTTCCATACAGGCAGAAAATTATGCTGGATAAATTTTCATACAACCAGAAAATTTTGTTTGATAAATTTCCATACAGGGAGATAATTTTGTTGGATTAATTTTCATACAAGCAGGGTGTGGACATAGGCTGCTCATATAATGCACATGTTCCTTTCCTTTTACATAAAATTGAGAAATTATACATAAGATGCTGTTGCTGTAACAGTTGTTTTAAAGGTCGTTTTAGCGGTTATGTATGGACATGGAACATAAATGATTAACCAATTTGACGCTGAATCGACAGCCCTTCAGGTCGTCTCGTTACAAAGCTAAAAGAACAGAACTAAGCAAAAATACAGTTTCTACGCAATTAGGTATGAAGTTTTAAATACACCTTGATATAAGTTGATAGAGAGTCCATTAAATTGTGAAATAATAAGTGTTTCCTATTGAAAATTTGATGCTGAACCGAATGCGCTATTCCTCAGCCTTTCAGGTTGTTTCGCTACAAAGATATAAAAACCTTTTTAACATACAACCTTTATAACAATTGTTCAACATTGTATAATAACTCAATTTTATGTAATCTGAACGGAACATGGGCATTATAGGAGCAGCCTATGTCCACACCCTGCCTGTGTGGAAATTTATCTAAAAAATTTTTCTGCCTGTATGGAAATTTACATAACAAAATTTTCGGCTGTATGGAAATTTATTCAACAAAATTTTCTGCCTGTATGGAAATTTATCCAACATAATTTTCTGCCTGTGGAAATTTATCCTACAAAATTTTCTGCCTGTATGGAGTTTTATCCAACAAATTTTTCTGGCTGCATGAAAATTTATCCAACAAAATTTTCTAATTTTCAATTCTTTTGTATTGGTTTGCTTCTCATAATAAATGTACTTTTCGAATAGCATATGAACCTTGAGCAATTTCGTAGTAGTCGTGCCCGACTCTGCATTGTGGTGGGTATACACTATGAGAATGTTTTAGTATGTGGGTTGAATATATTTATAGGTGAGGTTAGTAAAACAGGGAAAGAAAAATAATTCAAAAAGCTCTAACTACTTCTGAAGGGATCGATAACTAAAAACTTACCTAAGGTGAAAGTTTTTTGTTTGTTATTTTAGATGGCGGTGATAGTCCTAGTTGTTGCAGAATTAAATGCATATGGTCTCGGCAAGAGAGAATCAGTAGATAAAACGGATTCGGATGGACATGGACACCAACATGATGACAGTACTTCTGTCCATGGTCATGTACACGATGATGACGATAGTCATTCACGTAGTCACTTTCATTCTGAAAAATTTTCACCTGTAAAGCCAGACTCAGATCATGATCATCACGGAGACTATGGGGTTGGACAAGGTCAAGGTGGGGCTGGACAAGGTCAAGCTGGATTTGGACAAGGTCAAGCTGGATTTGGACAAGGTCAAAGTGGGGTTGGACAAGGCCAAGCTGGATTTGGGCAAGGTCAAGGTGGGGCTGGACAAGGTCAAGCTGGATTTAGACAGGGTCAAGCCGCATTTGGGCAAGGGNGACAAGGTCAACGTGGATTCGGACAAGGTCAGGCTGGATTTGAACAGGGTCAAGGTGGGTTTGGACAGGGTCAAGCTGGGTTTCGACAGGGCCAAGGTTCTGGATTTGACCGAGGGTCGAGTCAATTTGATTTTAATCAAAATCAACCATTCAATGGTCGATCAAATCAACGACAATTTCAAGGAGATAGAAATTTTAATAATCAATTTGGCCCAAATTTTCGAAATCCAGGATCTGAATTTCCACAACAAAATGCCTTTGGGCCAGGATTTCAACAAGGTCAAGGATTTGATTTCAATCGGGGTCAGTTCCCTCAATCAGGAAGTCAGAACAGACAACAAGGGCGCCAATGGTATAATCAAGAAAATTTACCTACTTATGATGAAATTGGCCAATTCATACGTCGTCCACAAGGAGATTTTGGACAATTAGTCTCAGCAGTAAGAGACGGATTCAGAAACGATAGAACTGGACAAGGTTTTAGATAATTCACACCTCAAATTTTTGAAAATTACGGTAGCTATTAAAATAATTTGTAAAAAACAAATTTTATGAAATTTTTAATAAAAAAAGTTAACTCGGTTATACCGGAGGTGTTTGCTTTGTATACCCTTACAGTAAGATCTATTCATCATTAGGGGTATTTGAGATTCCATCTTGTTAGTAATAAGAAAAAGTGCGAAATTCAATTTCTGATTAGAGCTCACTGTATACCTTGTCCCTTCAATGTTCAATATTTTCAAAGTGGTTCAGTAAAATTCAAATTTAAGCCAATCCGATATATACTAAGATTACAACATGTAAAATTTTCCTCTTCTCTGATTGGCTAAATTTGAATTTTTCTTAGATATTCTTAGGTATATACATAAAATACTCAGTAAATATCAACAATCCAAAGAAAATACAGTATTTTCAACTCAAAAATTCTTATTGTTTTTTGAAAAGAATGGTTTTTATTTTCTATGTGTACATGAAGCGTTTTGAGAATTAAAAATTTGAACTATTGCCAATTGAATTTACAAAAAATTATGAAGAAAACGTTATATGACAAAAATAATATCAGTAAAATGAGATATTAATTCCATATATTGTGGTGGCAGGTGTTTGGTTTAGGCAGCTGATGGTTATTGCCTAGATTTTTTGAATTAACCGACGACACGGAGTCCACCGTAGTTGTATCCTGGGTAGGCATATCCGTATCCGTATCCAGTGTAGGCTGGGTATGCAGCGTATCCCGAAGAATAGACAGTTGGGTATCCATAATTGTACAAGAGTTGGTTAGCAGTGTTAAGATCCTTTGGTGCTTCTGGTGCTGGTGGAGCAGCCATCACAACGACGAGGGCAAGGGCCAATACAATCTGTCAAAAATAAAAAATTAAGTTATATTTAAAATAATTGTTATTAAAATTTTTAGAAAAATATGAACTTACCATGTACTTGAACATTTTTGAAGATTTTGTTTTTGAATTTGCAAGTTCTGTAAAATTCTTTGAGACTTGTGAAGTCAATTGAAGTAGTAAGCTGTGTATGATTTCTAAGATGCTGGAGTTTTAATTTATATACTCCGAAGATAAAGAGGAGATCAACTATTGGTTGGGCGATATAAATTATAATCAGACCCTAATTACGAATCTCTATAACAACTACCTGGATCAATTTACCCCTTGATAAGAATGAAATTGATGAATGGATGCGGATGGATAAGAAAAAGAGCTCGTAGAATCAACATCATCATCAATCCGGCCTTGGCCTTAGTAATTCTGGACTAAATACACCTTGTATACTTAACAGAATATACTCAGGATACAGCTTTTTTTTATGTAATCAAACACCTTCAGGACATCTCATATCTCCTCACCAATCACGGATTCACAAGATGAGAACCAAACTTGTCCATCACAAGTCTAGTAATCCAAACTCATAATAACTACGGGTGGTGTCCACATAAATGAGATTTGCATTTTTTAAATTTTAAAATTAATTTGGAAAATCCATGGTAGCTATAGGGTTAAAATATCCAGAAATAACAAATCATTGAGATCATTCTTACTTTTTTTTTAAATATTCTTAACCCTATTGTTACAAATTAGAGTAGATTCTGGCTATAAAATTTTTGATAGTGCAAAAAAAATAATAAATGAAAATATTAATTTTTTTTCTCTTCATTTTAAATCTACAGGATCTGTCAACTAAATCTACAACAAGTATACACCAAAATTTTTAGTAAATTCCACTTGGTATAAATTAAGATTACCATGGATACAATACAAAATTTTAGTTTTTCATTATATTTTTTTCCATTCACCGGATCATGTAGAAGTACTATAACCAATCAGATTATAATCTTTGATAAATGCATCTAAAAGTTTAACTTTAAGGAAATATTATATTTATTTTTAAACATTACTAGCAGGACATAAAAAAATTTCAATTAATGAGCAAAATCTTTCATAAAATGTTTTTTAAATAACTTCACAAGATTTAGCGCATTTAATACTAAATTTTGAAGTTAATTCACATAACCAAAATTTTAGTTACTTTTTTTTTTTTATTAATTTAAAATTTTAAATATAAAATATTTTATAAAATATTTTATAAAATTTATTTATTTTTATAATTTAACTTTAGTTAATTTATAAACTCTCGTTTACTGTTGTAATTATGAACACAGTTAGCCGACGATAGTAAAAATATGGATAGATTTTTACTCGGTTTCCACTGTACAATATTCTAATCAATTATTTTCATGACTTTGCAAATTTTTTTTTTTTTTTTTGCATATTTTGCAAATACTCCAGCATAAGCAGTTCATTTAACTTCTAATTACTTGANTTTTTTTTTTTTTTTTTGCATATTTTGCAAATACTCCAGCATAAGCAGTTCATTTAACTTCTAATTACTTGACTACCTCTCTGGGTAATCATTGGCTGTTTAATTACCAACTACTTCTTCGTTACCTTGTGTGTCATACTCTGGATAAATGATCCATAAATGACTCTGACTGAAGAATACATGGGTGTGGTTCCATAACTATCACATGTTATTTAATATAATTAAAATTGCGACATTTTTCTTATAATGGTGTCCCTGATAATGAAACTAACCTAAGAATGATCATTTTTCAAGGACACAGTTGAACCTCATTAATCACATTTTACATATTCAACCAAAAAAAAGTTTACATGTCATGTAACTTTTTTTTTTCACAAACTTGTCAAAAGTGGAGCAATTTAAAAATACAATTTTTTATTGCTCTTCTTTATGTAAATTAAAAAGGGCGTTAGCAGAAATGAATTTAAAGACCAAATCCTGTAGTTTTGAACAATAGACATGTCAATATTTATCTTAAGTTGAAAACGTGTTCTTTGCAAATATTAAAACACTTATTAAAAAAGAGTTATACACTATCACTTATCGTAAATCAATAATAAAATAACTTAAGTAGGAGTTGTAAAGTGACCAACTTTTCTTAACTAAAACGAGTTTTGCAAAATGAAAAATAAATTAGCATTGATTCCTCTTCCCTATTTCAAATTGCAATTAAATATTTCTCGAAATTTCAGTTTTCAATTTAAAGCTATGCAAAAAAAGTAGATATGATAATGAACTGTGTTGAGTAGTGAAATCAAAGAAGAATTCTGTCTTGTGTTTATTTTCGACAATCAAGATTGACAACTAATTGATTTAAACTCGTTATTTGACACTTCGCCAGGCGCCAATTATCCAGAAATCAAAATATTATTGCCGGTTCTACAATTATTCGTAACTTGATTTACTTTTATAATTATCATTTGCTAATTTCATTCCGGTAGATGAATTGCTGAAATTATTACTTGCGAACAGTGACCAGAACAGGTTATATGATTTCCAGTATGCCTGTCTGTCTGCCAAATTCACATACCAGGTAATCATACAGGGTCCACCAGAATTAAGTACCATATGGAGAAAATTTTTTGATACTAAATAACCAAAATTATGACAAATGCGTCAGAAATTTAGAGTGTTGCACTGCATCAGACAGAGCTAAAAGTAAGAAAAAGTTATTGCAAGGTAGGTAAATGCAAATGGTAATTGAATCAAAAATTTATCAGTATTTTACACAAATTCGAAATATTCAATCGCATCAAGTGCTAAACTTATAAAATTTTTTGTCTATATCTCAACTAATAAATTGCTCAAAGTGAGGATNAAGGGTCTTAGGGTGAACAAAAATAGATTTTGGCCGCCATTTTGTACGCGAACACCTTGCTGTACTATCTACTACTACCCATTAGTTCATACTAATTTTATTAAACTTTACATCCAAGTGCGTGAACCTACTGATGGTATGAGCAGTTTGATTATTTAATTCAATTACCGAGCCAATGAGTCGAGATTAAATCAAGAGAAGATGATCTGATGAGCGTGATTTCATTGTAATAAATGATTGAAATGAGACAAGTAATCGAATCTTTGATTGGGTTGTCGATTGTTAGAGTACGCGCGCAAATCTCTGGAGAGACAAGAATGAAAGAGAGAAGTAGGAACACCCCATTTTTTTGGCATATGTTTTAACCCTTGTGCTTTCTCCATATGGTACTTAATTCTGGTGGACCCTGTAGTATTTATGAACATTATCAATCAATGTTTTCTTTTTGTAGTGAGAGGCTTAATCATAAAAATGAGTTATGTCAAATTTTTACCATTTTCAAAGCATAATACGCAAATCTTGTTCAATGGAGTTCAGGTATGATAAATGTGAAGGAAAACAAGTAAAAATTTCACAGTAAGCGGACTTCATTGTAGCCGTGCAGTTGATGTTATGATACGGAAAATTTCCTTTTTTTTTGAAATAAAATGAATTACTAGTTAATACGAGGAAAAATTAATGAACAATTAATAAAATAAATTTAATTAAGAACAACAATTAGAAACCAATATGTTAAAATGATGAACATAAATGTTTAACTGATGTTTTTAACCTTGTAATAATACCGTTTTTTCAGTGGTTTTAGTTTCTCAAAGTGGTCAATTGGGTCAAATAATTTTGTTATGCATAAAAAGTAGATTTAGTAAAATCAACTAATCAAAATTAAACTAATAGACTGTTTTAATTTATTCATTAAAACCATTTCAGTACTGATCTAGCAATCATAAGATGCTTTAAACAACTACTTGTTTCTCAAATTCAACTTTTTTTTATTAATTTTTACAGCTAAATCAACAGTATTTTATTCTTGATGTGAAGCTATTAATGATCTTATTTTTTGTTCATGATATTTCTACTTGAGCAATTTATTTTTGAGCATAGAATGTGCCGTAACATGGAATTTTTTTAATTATAACCAGTTAAAATTGCTTAATATTCAGAATTTTCCTTCCACTATATCCGGAATTTTACTGTAAATAATTTCATTATAATCAAATATTTTAACACGAAATGTATTTTTTATCGGCGCAGCTTAGACTCGGTTGACTTCGTTTTACTACTTCCATTGATACTATAAACGGACTACACTGTATACTTTTTCCGGTCCATCTCTAACTTTTAAAAGTTCGCGGTTTACAAAATTTAAAATAATTTTTTAATATTTTGTCTTAATTAGGTTTATAGTCAGGAAACTAATATTCGAGGCCAAGATTATTACATCATTCCTACCGAATCCATTTCATACATAAAAGAATTAAATTATAAAACCAATAATTTTTCGTTTAACAATATAATATGATCTTAAAGAAGATAAAAATCAATCCTTTAGGTAGGGGTTAATTTGAATCCAACTGCGAATGCGGATGCTCCCAATTTCTCCAACAATGTATATTGTGTAGACTTTAGTAAAATTTTGTCCAATGATGTAATCCTTAATTATTACGCATCTAACGACTTCGACCTCACTACAGTACAAACTACACAGCGATTGATGAGAGTATTGATTCATATCTCAGGTACCTTCATCTTGATAATNGACTTCGACCTCACTACAGTACAAACTACACAGCGATTGATGAGAGTATTGATTCATATCTCAGGTACCTTCATCTTGATAATTAATTCATCATAAATTTTTAGCTTCCCTGGGCAATATAATACTTATAATTAATTTCAGTGCACTTAGGATGATTATACTGTCATCATGGCAGAAGCTTCCAACGGATCCATCTTTTTCCATGTTAAAAATTTTTCACAAAATTTTTTTTACAAAATTTTTTTAACAAAATTAAAAAAAAAATTATGGAGGAGAGAAGCCATCATTATTGGCAGGCCGCCATAAACCTTAAGCCTGGGGCTAAATGATTAACCCTGACTCTCCTATCGACCAATCAAATCTTGAGATCTGGATTATTATTTTTTATTTTATGTAAATGAATTTTTTTTATATTAATTTTTTTTAAATAAACGGGCGAGACAAGCAAAAATTCGGTATAATTTACAAAGTAATCTATAAACCAATTTACAAAGTTGTATTAATCATAAACCAGAATTTGAACATTTATGACGTAATGTAAAAATGATTTATATAAATTGAACAAAAGTGATTATAAGACTTGAAGTAAATTAGCTAATGTGAAGACAAAAGTTTCACATTTATAATTAATTAAAAATTGCTCTATAAATTATATATAATGATCATCATCCCCAATTATTAATATATAATTTACTCCAATCGTCTCTACCATAATTACTAACCAGTTCCATATAAAACATATTGACCACCGTAACCACTGTATCCACTGCCGTAACCACTGTATCCACCACCATAACCACTGTATCCACCACCATAACCACTGTATCCACCACCGTAACCACCATATACACCATTTCCACCCCCGTAACCACCATATCCACCACCTTTTCCACCACCCTTTCCACCACCTTTCCCACCTTTGTTGCCAAATTTAAATAACTTTTTCCAATTAAATTCACTTGGTTCCAAATCTTCAGTTTCTCCCACCGCACCCACGACATCGACGGCGTCTCTTGTATTTCTTCTAAAAATTATCGTTTCGACTAGAAAAGGCTCAATAGATTTTGTCGTCGAACTTTCTGATTGGTTGACATTTGTACTAACTTCAGTTGACACTGACTCCCTACTGTTTCCAGTGGCTATAGTTGACCACACTCCAAAAAGTATAATAAGTAATAGTTCCTGTAGCACATGATTAACCAAATTTTCTTAAATTTAATAACTTGATATTAAATTTTCTGAAAATTAAAAAAAAAATTTTTTTTTACCTGAAAGGATTCCATTTTGTCTATTTCTTGCCAATCGTTGACTTGACAATCTTCTGCCCTACTTTAGAACTTTTAAACTTTTTAACTAACCCATAAATACATTTCATTTCAAGATCAATCGTCTAAAAAAAAACTTTCAGTTTTAATTATATAGTTGGTCATGGTGTAAGTAAATAATAAATTAGAAGGTCTTATAATTCTATAAGGTATATACTTACGGTATTTTTTCAAACATATGATAATTATAATAACTAAAAATTATATAAAAATTATAATAACTAAAAGTTATATGAAAATTCATAGAGGTTGAAAAAATTTCAATAAAATTGTGGTTATACTGCATCTAATTTTTAATTAACTTCCTTTCCTCACGCATATTCGTTTTAAAAATTGAATATTGATGCGTACCTGTCAAGGTTTTTAGTTTTAAGAATTTGTTAGTAAATTTAATAACCTAATGTGTTACATTTCTAAGAAAAACATTGATTCTTTACTAATTTGACATTAATGTACTAAAATTTGAATCTCTCAACTGATTTTTAGTAATAAAATAAACAAATCCTTGAGCTTTGATCTATAGCTTGAGATACTTCAAATTTTAGATCCGGTTTTAATTGTTTTCCCAAATGTCAACCAACGTAAGAAAAACCGGATTAGTTGGATTTCCCTTGACAAACTTCAAATTCTTCTTAAAGTAATAAAAATTAAAATCCGGATATTTTATTTTCAACAAAAAAAATTAAATTTTTATTACCATTTGTCAACATTTAGTAAAGAAAATTTTAAGTTATTTATTTTTATTATAAAAAACTAGTCCAATTTTAGTTTCACAGTGCAGCGGTTTTAAATACAATAAAATGGTAATTATTTGCGTAGGTTTAGAATCAACTCTTCAGATTAGTTTACCTGTCTGTAATAAGTATAAATTTACAAAAAATTCTATTGTTTTCATAGTCAATAGAGTGGGCGACCTTCAACAATCAACCAAAAAAAAAAAATTTTTTTTTGAAATTCGAATGATGAGTGAGTAATTGAAGTATCAATTTACAGAATTGGTCATTCATATTTCTATTGATTGGATTATAATAATTATAATAGTATATTCAATTAATTCCAAGGTAACTTTTTCAATACTTGAATTAAATGTTTTAAATGTAAATTTAAAATTTTGATTCTCTGGATTTAACTAAATCAACCAAACCTGTCAGGTACGCCTACATGAAACCATAAATTTTGTTAATCCATAAATCCATAAATAAATTTTCATTCTTATATAATCATTATATGTACAATAATTAAATTAACATATAATGGTAATGTACAAAATTTTTAATTTCTCCCACGCTCTGCTTATTATGTTAAATATTTTAAATTGAAATCAATTTAAAACTAATCCTATCCTGTTCCTATTTGGTAAAAACATCATTTAAAACATCATCTTAATTAGTTAAAATTTTTATTAAAAATAGAAAAACAAGATAATTACTTGTAATTTACTAACTTAAAATCAAGTAGTGGAAAATCTTTTGAAACTCACCGTCAACTTTGGTAAAATTTTAAACTAATTTTAAAATTAGTCTAATTTAATTCTTTTTAATTACAACTTAATAACACTATAATAATTGTTTCTACGACGAGTAACAGTATAAAAGTGGAAATTCGCCACTGGTCTCTATACTTCAACACAAAGCGGTCAGCAACATTTTGAAATTTTGAAAAAAAAAATTACATCGAAAGCGTAGAAATGAAACTTCTTGTAAGTAAAACCAGAAAGAATTTTTAAAATTTTCAATTTTGACACAAAATATTTATTTTTTTTTTAATATTTTTTTTTCGACAGTTTCACATATTGATGGTTCTTGGATTGACTGCAATCCTCATAGGTCAACAAGTCTCGGGGTCACCACTTCCAAATGAACAAAATCAAGCTGGTCCAGAACCATTGTTGGCAAATTTGGAATCAAATCAAGAAGATTCAAAACCATTTAACCTTCAAGGAATCCAAGGAAACAAAAGAGCTCATGGCATTTACTTCAACGGAAAAAAATAAATTGAAAGAAAATAAGAATTTAATCAAAACTATCTATTAATTATTTAGAATTGATTAATATTTATTAATATATAATCTTTAGTTACTCTTCATTAAATTTTGTAGATGAGTCTATCATTTTAGAATATAATTGGCAACACTGTTACCTTAGGAGTTTAGCTATTCAAGTCTACCGCAATAAAACTAAATTTACTTAATTTCAGAAATTCTTGCATTGTTTTTCATTTTAAAATCAATAATATTGGTTTATGTAAATTCATAAATAAAAATGGAAATTAGAATTTACGAAATTCACCTTTAATATATAGCCGAGTTACACTATAAGTTCCAAAAATGATGAAAGTACAGTGTGCCCAAACTTTTTTGGTCCCTGCTAATTTGCAAGGTTACATTAAAAATTTTGCATAAATTTTTTTTTTTTAATTTTACTTAACAAGTTAACAAGGTAGAAAAAATTCTATGCAGTTTGTAAAGACATAAATTTATATTTTAACTTATGGGTCTCGTTACGAACAATTTTTTTTAACGATATTATTATTAGATATTTGCAAATTTCACTATGTTACTAATTTTACCAATGCCAATTTTTGACCAATTGCAACTGTTTTCTGATTGAATATTCAATTATACTTTTGGTAAAGATAAGCAGTAAAATTAGCTAAGAAGATGACATTATTGAACAGTTTTGCATCCGGTTATAATTCATTATGCTAAATCGAAAAATAGCCAGTAGCCACTACAAACTGAATTTTTATAAATACAAAATTTTGTACAAATTTATGAATGCTAACTGTGCAAACTTTCAAATATGTTGGGCTAGGTTAAATTTGCAACCTGTAGTAAAGGGTTAAAGTTAATAAAAATTTTATAATTAGTACAATTTATAAGCAGTCTTTGAACTCTGTTGTTCCATTTGGTGTAATTTCCTTCCGTTGAAGTAAAAATCCACAGTTAGAAATGACTACTGATTGATTCAGTGACCAAATACAAAACTATATAAAGATTTTCAAACTTTAGGTAACTTAACTTACTACATTTGTACCCTGTAGAGAGCTCAGGTTGTGCGAAAATTAAAAAATTTGCTAACTTCAATTTGCAACATGGCGTATTGGATTGTAAGTTTGAAATATTTTTTTTTAATATTTTTTTAAAAATATTTTTGTATTTTTAGAAAATTAAATAATTGGATTTGCTTTTTCCACTCATTCAGGTGTCAATTTCGGTACTAATTTTGTCTCTATGTGCAATTGTAAGCAATGCTGCTCCTACCAACAATACAACTGACTCACGTCCTTCAACAATTGTCCGGACACAAACCCAAACCGTGGGTTCCAACTCTGCTGGAGAACATGTCAGAACCACGGTTGTAAAATCAACCAATTACACAGTCCCAGCAACTATTAATTCAAGGTATGTAAGGTCACCATTAAATGGTACTGCGCATGACGAAAGTTCAGAAGAAGATGCTTCATCTGAAACCGGAAGTCCTAAGAAACCACTCTACCGCCCATATCAGTATCAACCTCAAATTCCTCCTCACTCTGTGATTGGTCAGAGTGAAAGTGGCGTTGAAGTTAACACTGATAGTCAGAGAAATAGTCAAATTTCAGGAATAATTGGAGGCAGTACCAGCAGCGGTGTTCGTACGGCGTCAACCAATCAGACGCGTCCTGTTCAGCCATCTACTCAAAAGGTTTACGGAGTTCCTTCAGATGATCAATAAAAGGAATGACCATTGATATTCCAAGGGGAAAAAATGGAATTTTTTTTTACTTAATTATAAATTTGAACTATATATTTCTAGTTATAATTGGCATATAATTTAGTATAAAAAATATGAAAATATCGAACTGAAAGGGTTAAATAAATTTATTGCAAAAGAAACTAGATTTATTATATGCGGATGAACAGACGGACAAATTGAACACATAAACATGAGTATTGCTATCCGCGGTTCAAAAAAAAAATTTTTTTTTTCTATTAATTTTTTCTATTATTTATTAATTTTCTTATTAAATATTATCAATGGAGTTTGTTCTAACAATTTTCAAAAATTTTACACAGATTTTGATGCTTAGATTTTTGTGAAATGATTTGATGGACTAATTTTTATCAATTTTCGCAATGTTCTGCTACTGCTAAAACCAAAGCCTTTAAGTCGTCAATTTTTGACGCAAAACAAAAAGTGGCAAATCACATTGTTGAATTTTTGAACTTATACCTAGTGGAGGTTTTTGGGATTTTCCAAAGTAAGAAATTATGAACCCTGCTGGCGCAGAGGAAAATTTACCTTCGAAAACTGAAGAAAATGACAATTAAGAGGATTTAAATAATTACAGCATTTGTAATTTTGTAATTTTAACAATGAATGATACACCTTGGAAACAATGAAGGTTTTTAAAGTCACTTCAAACGAAACTTTGTTGAATCACTTCAAATTGACTCATAATGTCGAGTGATGGTCCAGTAGCACATCCTTCTTGGAAATCAACTACTTACACATACCAAATGTACTAAAAACACCAATTAAAACCCTAGTTTGAGTAAATATGCAATTTACTCAAATTAAAATTTGAAACATATAGTCATCTACTCAGGTAAGGAAGTCTAATTGGTCCATTTTCAGACCAAGTTTGTATAAAATGACTCTCCCAGCGAACAATTAGTAACATCAGTTCAAAACCTTTCTAAAAAGTTCCTGTTTCCAGTTTGTATTGTCCAAGGTAACCTCAATTTTTAGAAAATGGGACACAAAGTGAGTCACTAATAAAATTTTTTTTTAAGTTTTCTATTTTTTTTCCCCAATAATATTAACTGTTTGATAACCGCGTAAATAATTTTGATCCACAGATTCAGATGTTGGTAGTCTTGGTTGTTTTGGATGGATTGTTTCTCTCAACAAATGCTAAGGTTGTTACAAGTATCTCGACATCAA
Source organism: Holacanthella duospinosa (assembly GCA_002738285.1). Lineage (NCBI taxonomy): Eukaryota > Metazoa > Arthropoda > Collembola > Poduromorpha > Neanuridae > Holacanthella > Holacanthella duospinosa. The sequence goes on along the minus strand of NIPM01000398.1, from coordinate 52,585 downwards.
CATCAACTGAAAAATTGAATACTGACAAGTCTGCAACTGGAAAACCAGGTAATTCTACTGAAGTTGATGGCCCAGCATTTGTCATTTTGGAGTATGTAAGGCCAAGACTTGGGTTCATCATTGAGGTTAGTGATGATGGAAATTCAACAGAATCTACCGAAAATTCAACGGATGTCAACGGAACTGAAGAATCGACTGAACACACTATTGAAAAAAGAAACAAGCATAAAATCCGATATAATATTCCAAATAAGTTCAATAATTAAAATTTAAAATAAAAATTATAATTTAAATATTAAAAAAACAAATTATTAAATGTTTAAAACTTATTTATTCCATTATTTCTATGCCCTGGGGTGCAATTTCACAAAAAATTTTTAACCTCATCCTTTATCTACACGCCAAGTATGAGGGGATTTCTGCTGCAAAACAAAAAAAATTTAATACAACAAGATTTCTGTTGTGTTTACGTCAGAAATCATATTGTATATAAGACAGAAATCCTGTTGTATATCCGACAAAATATGTATTGTATTTACGTCTCAATTCTTATTGTGTACACTGCATAATTTTGGTTGTATTTACGTCTCATCTCCTGTTGAGTACATGGTAGAATTTTGTGTAAATGAATTTCATTATTGTTAGTTTATATTTGGTAGTCCTCATTTAGCTTGGCTAGAGGCTATTCAATAAATTAATGAGGTAAAGGCAAAAAAGTTAAGTTTTTCATTGTAAATGAAAATTAATGAATTTTCTTCTCATTAACCTGAATTGACATTTGAAATGGCACGAAGGACTTTAGGTGTTGTATTGTTGGCCTCTACTTCCCGGAAACCCTTTAGGTGGTGGTTTCCATAGAGAAATTCAGATTATGTTAACCGTATTGTCCATAGATAAACCATCGGTACAATGTGGGGAGGGGTCAATTGGCAAAAGGCATATTTTGAAAATTGGACGTGTGAGTTTACCGGTGGAGGTCCGAAGAGTAACAACCCGGGTGATCAATCAATCCCTGGATGGATTTCAGTGATTCGTGCGAGTGGCCTATGAGATGGACATGTGGAGTGTACCTTCACTAGGACGAGGTTGTTGATTTCAATGTCTTCTTGGGTGGACATCCACTTGGGCCTCTGCTGCAACGGAGTCAGGAACTCTTGGGACCAACGCTTCCAGAAATGCTGGACAAGTTGCTGGAAGTTTTCACATCTGTTTAATTGGTTGATTGGATTTTCGGTGAAGTCAAGTTCCAGGATGGCATGGAGTGGTCCTCCAATTAGAAAATGTCCAGGAGTCAACGCATTCAGAACCGATGGGTCGGCTGAGAGAGATGTGAGAGGTTTGGAGTTGAGGCAAGCTTCGATCTGGGACACGACGGTGGACATTTCTTCATAGGTGAAAGTAACCCAACGATGCGGTGAAGGTGGTTTTTACTCCGGCTTCTTTAGACCGCCAAAATTCGTAGCTGATGGATGGTTGAAGTGCCATTTGATACTTTGAGGCATCAAGTGATCAAGAACAGCTTTGTTTTGGGCCTATGATTGCAGCAACTAAAGAAAGTCATTCATTTTGGCGTCTGCTCCAACAAAGTTAGTCCCGCAATCACTGAAGATCTCTGCCGGTCGACCTCTTCTAGCAACGAACCTTTTAACGGTAGTGAGGAAGGCTTCTCAAGAGAGAAACGAGACAATTTCCAGGTGAATGGCTCGAATGGTAAAGCAGATGAAGAAGCAATACACGCCTTGTAGGTGTATTTGTTTGCGGCGGAATTGCTCGTAACAGGAAAGGTCCAGCGTAGTCGACTCCAGTGCATCTCAATGAACGTGATGGATTGACACGGGCGGCTTGTACTCACCAATCATTTTAGTAAGAGTGGCAGCCCAATATCTCGTGCAGAAAAAGCACATTTTGGTGTAGAGACGAACATCATCTCGGACTCAAACAATCCAAAAATATGTCAGAAAGGACGGTTTGAACAACCTGGGGTCCACCATGAAGAGTTTCCAAATGGGCATTTCGGATGACCAGCATGGTTAGATAATTGATGGCGGGGTAGCATGACCGGAGTACGTTTCTGCATTGGAAGTTTTGCATGGCAAAGTCGTCCACCAACTCGAAGCAGTCCAGAAGAATCAAGGAATGGTGCCAGGGACAGTAACTTGCTAGACCTTGGAAGTGGTTTCTGAGCCCTCAGCGATGAGATTTCTGCAGCAAATGCATCTTCCTGTGAAATTCTCAGGCAAGAGTGGAAACCCCGCTGGAGCTCGTCTTTGCTGAATGGACCAGACGTCAAAGGAGACTTGAGTTTCTGAGACTTGCAATTAAAGATGAATCGAAGACAGAAGTCATTATTCGTTTTAGTCTCAACAGTGACGAGAACCTGGAGATGATGTCGGCAAAAACTTGTGTTTTGTCTGCTACGAAGACTGGCTTCTCTTCCGATTCAATAAACTCTTTGATGTCAATGGAATCTTGAAATGGTACGGGATCGTAATCGCTGAGCTATTTTGATCCACTCCACCATATAAGATGATGCACAAATTCTTCAGTGTTGACTCTACGAGAAGTATAGTCTGCTGGATTTCCAAGAGTGTTGACGTATCTCCAGGATTAGCGCGGCAAAGTCTCCTGCATCATCGAAACTCTGTTTGCCACGAAGGTCTTCCATCTGGATGGAGATGAACTCAACCAGTCGAAAATGATAGTTGGGTCGGTCCAGGCATGGACTCTAGCAAACTTGACTGAAAGGATTCCTGCGTATACTCTAGTAGATCAGCTAGAAGAAGTGCACCACATAGTACCAAGCGTAGTAAAGACAGTTTTGAGGGGAGCGACTTTGGTCTTTGGTGCCACTAAGGAACTGGTGGTGAATCCAGTCTGGGATATTGTACGAGTGTAGAGTACAGCCGCGTGAGCCCTTTCAGAGGCGTCACAGAATCCGTGAAGTTCAAAGAGAACGATAGCGGCAGGCTGGTTACATCTTGGGAAGCAAATAACTTCTAGCGCCTTCAGCAGAAACTTGGAACGATATCCACTTCGATGTGTTGTGTTCTGGTGGAAGTTCATCCCATTGTTCCCTGCTTCCAGAGTTCTTACATCAAAATTTTCGTTGAAATGACGGTAGGGGCTAGCCATCCCATTACTTGTCTTTTCTAACTGAATATTAGTATACTGTTCAGTAAATATGTTAATAATTTCGACTACATTTGCAATTAAATTTCCAAATTGATTATTGGTAAATGAGTTTTTCTCTTGATTATTTTCAATGTTTGAGTTTGTTCATGTGTATAATCTCAAACTTTCAATCATATCATGGCATACATTGAGCGCTAAGAAGCATAGTGTAAAGTATAAGTAATGTCATTAATATTTTTATTAATAAATGAACTGAGTGCAATTATTCACTCATTCTACCTAGAATACTAGAAAAATGTCCATGTTTTTTCAGTAATAATTATCTAACCTGATAAAACTGTTAGGAAACCATATAACAGGAAAACTGAGAGCATGATATTACTTGTAATAGCAATGGGTTGTATGGATTTCGAATACTTATTCAATTGTCATAATGTTCTACTATATAATTATTTGAATCTACTTCGAATTGGGTTTTATGATTCTGAAATATAGTGGTATAGACCAGAAAATACAAATATCTGTAAGCGGAAATATATTATTTTAGATCTGTCCCAGTACGAATACATTACAACAATAACTTTTTGGTATGGCATTGAGATGTCACTTCCACAGTACAAAATTTTCTGAAGTGTGTAATTGGATTTTAGTTGAAGTTATACAATATCCAATTCAATCAGTAAAGATCATGAAAAATTGTTCCTATTGCATAATTTCCTCTGCCGCTGAGATTTTAAAGCCCAGGAAAAACCCGAATATAGCTCCATTCATGTGCTATTTAAACACGTTTTTATTTTGGACAAATGTCTGTTTAATCCAAATCCGAATTACTCCTTTGCAATTTCCTAGTCATAAATCATAAAACACACGGGATAGTACAGCGTCGCAAAACCGACTTTTTTCCGCTTAAAGCTAAGAACAGTTAACGTTTAGCGTTCCAAAAAGCTCCACGGACAAGAAAATTTTTCTGAACGCGCAGATTCGGCCAACTTGTTCTCAGTTCAAAATATTCACGTTCCGAAATTGTAACTTCAAATTCTTGCCCACGAAAACTAACATTTTTTCTCGTCTGCTGTCGGAAGAATGGACCGCCTTCCTAGCGCGACAGGAATTGTCTTCCTCACACTCCCAAATCCTAAATGGTTTTATTCAACTTTAGAAACATTTTATTAGTTTTAAATAAGAAATGAAGACATTAGTTTCAATTAATTTTTTAATCTTAATTAATCGCTCTTGTAAACGTAATTAATTTACAATTTTTTTAAAGATTTTTTTGAACTTACTTCAGTTATAAATCGACATGTTGATAATCTACTTCTTGAGGTATTAGTTAGCAAGCGATAAAACTTTTGCCAATTTTTAACGAAATGAACATTTTTTTGATGTACCTTTTCTCAACATGAACCAAGAAATCAGCTTAGTAGAAGTGAGTACTATCCAGCAGAAATGGTTTGAAAAATCTGTAATTTTTCCTCTATTCTTGTCCGCTTAGATTCAGCAGAAATTCTCGCTGCATCTGCAATTCTTCTCGAGAAATTCTGAACAAAAATTTTATGAACGGCGTATAAATTTTGTAACCCTTTGTCTACTATATCTGTCATCGAAACAGAATGGTTATAAATACATTTACGGCGTAAACAATAGGATTCCTTCAGATTTTGACAGAATTCGGAAGAAAAAGATAACCTTTAGGTAAAATGAAGTGAGATAACTCGTTTTCTAGAATCCCTTCTATTATTTCTCTACCGCTGCCACCTATACTGAAATACTTTAAAATTGAAGTATCAGATATACAGGGTGTTTAATCTTTTTAGCACCCTAGAAAGCATGACGTCATTTTTTCACACTATTGCTAGCAGCAGCAGGGGTTGGTAGGAGCTACGATGAAATTGGAGAAAGAGGGTGCAAAAAAGATTAAACACCCTGTATGTGAGACAGAAAGTAGAGTAGCCGGTGTATTTCTACATTGGGCCATATGGGTCTCCTTATTTCACAGGACTTGTCAATTTTTAACTTATAACTTGTCAATGTCTCTGGGGGATCGAAGCCTCGCTTGGCTACTGCGAGAGTACTAGTCTCCTCATAAATAACCACCTGGCGATACAGAATTCTTCCCACATAAAACTTGTCGAAAACTTAAACGGAATTTGTTAAATTTCAACGGTAAAATTTCCACATGAATTAGATATTAGAAAAAGACATTTCATTGCTACTTTTTTGCTAAATTATTCCCTTCCAATTCGCTATCAATATGAGAAATGTCTGAACGTGGCTTTAAACACAGGAAGTTGACAATTTTATTATTTTCGTTTTAAATCTTTTTATGGTTGTGGTACGGCGTTTGGTCACCAATGCATAATTTAACTAAACAAGGTAAGTTTAAATTGAACAAATTAGGACGAAAATCTGTTAAAAAACACAATTGCCAAGTTAAATTTTTATCTGGATGACGATAAGCAGGTTGTCAGTTCGGATTCGGACTTTTACTAACTACAGTGGAATTCGTTTTATGTCACTCCTTCTTCTGTCACATGTCTCTTTGTATCACCGATTTAAAAATTCCCGGGGGATGCCCATGCACTTAAGGGTAAGAATAGGTCGCCTTATGTCACTTCGCCTAATGTCATTTTTCATCTTGAGTCACCCATTCCAACCCCACACATGGAAGTTTACTTCTTTTATTGGCAACTTTCGTGCCATAGTTTGAATTTCATTGATCTTTTTTCTTAATTTCTTTCCAAATTGTATACATTCAACTTACACCCTAATAAAATGGGGAAAGAAACATTTTCCTAACGAGAAATTCTAACCGAGAAATTAACTTTCAAAATTAAAGATAGATCAAGTATCACAGAATCCTTTCTCAATATTGAAAGGCACCTATCCGAGACTTTCAAAAGTTCGTTTGTACAGTGGAGTATGATAATGTCTGGCAGAGAAAGGAGGGTGGTTCTTTCACTTGAAGTGGAAAACGGAAAACTTTAAAATTGAAATTAAAGTTGAGCGCCGTACTTACACCTATTTCGTCTATTATATTTTCATTTTCATTCACATATAAGATTACACTTTTAATTCCACCTTTTAGACATTTAGATTGTTATCGAAGAACTGGTTATGAATAGCCAAGGAATGTTAAATTCATAACTGTAGCAGCGCATTGGGTAACCTAATAAAGTTAATACCGACAGCCGTTGGTAACCCGCGCATCATACTGGTGGGAAAGGGTTCTTTGGATAAGCGTCGCAACGAAGTGAAAGAACCACCCTCCTTTCTCTGCCAGACATTATCATACTTCACTGTATNTTTGGATAAGCGTCGCAACGAAGTGAAAGAACCACCCTCCTTTCTCTGCCAGACATTATCATACTTCACTGTATATAGAGCCACTAAGATTTGAAACATTTTTATTCTACTAAACAGAGATAATCTTATTCTAGTAAATAATTTCAACAAATTTAAAGACAGGTCAGCGAAATTTGTAATCAAACATAGACTCAACGATTTCACAACCAATCGCTAACAAAAAAAAATCAAAAAATTAAAAAGTGGATTTTGAGCTTTGAGTAATAGATTAAGTCTAATACTTATAACATCTTTACAATCTACAAAACCACAATTATACTTTTTTTTTCTTAGTTTTTTCTTTCCGTGATCCAATCACTTATTTTTATAGTTAGTCCTGCTTGCGGGGGTGTCTCGGTAAATTACCATTTTGTATTAGAAATGATACCTTTGACGCTTGAATAAAATGTAAATCAATCAATCAATCAATCCTGTTGTGTGCAGAAAAAAATTACTATTTTCATTAGGTCAAACTGGTGTAATTTTGAACACTGAGTTAACCATAGTAAAATTAATATGTAAACCAAGATTCACAAATCCGCTTTTTGTCACCAAACACTATGTTAAACACCAAAATTAAAAAAGTTGCCAATATCGCATTATGTCACCTTCGCTTTATATCACCAAAAATTTGGGCTCCCTTGGGGGTGACATTAAACGAATTCCACTGTACTTCTAAAACATTACTTCTACACTTAATGTGCTCTCTCAGTCTTATCAGAATGAATGGATTTTCAGTTCTATTTTTTATTCTCATCGTACTCTGTGCTATTTTCGAATTGAATAGCCATTATATGAAATTGAATACTTATCTCATCAGCGGATTCGAAAACTGCTATTATTGCTATCACAGAGTCTGGTAAGACAAATGACTTGGGTAGCTTTGAACGACCAATTACAAGATACAGACTGTTGGAAGGAAAGTGACCTTTCTCCACTTTCCCTCGCGTCCCTCTGTTTAAATGTCCAGACGACAGACGCCCTCTCGAGGCGCCTGAAGTCTAGTTCCCATGCCTTACAAAATCTAGTTTCTTCATCCTGGAAATCACAGATTTCCAGGAAGGTAGAGAACTGTCTCCCCAGCCCTCGTCCCATCAACATCTCTCCCCAGACAGTCAATTCGGAATCCCATTTTCCCAATTTACGTCCCGTGATAATTTGACCTCTGACCTAACCCTGCCCTTTGATAATTCCCCGAACCCTATCCTAAACCCAATCCCCACCATACCCATTTCCGTCTAACAAGACTTATAAATTTTACATTAAACACTAGATTAGATTTTATTAAAATTGTAACCAAATTGAAAAGAGCCTGGTATTCACAACTATAAAAAGTCAAGTGATTTATTTAGTCTATCCAAAGGAAATTAGATAATTGAAAATATTGCAAAAATCGTGGAAGTGGTTAATTGCTTGCAAATATCTAAATATTGCATCAAATCCGCCATTGTGCCATGGTAAGCATACTTTACATCATATTATATGACAATTTAAAAGCCAGAAATATGTCTAATGAGTCTGGGTTTTTAATAAATGTACCTAAGTTTGAGTACTATGTTACCCAAAATTTATCGGAGTTGAGTGTAGAATTAATATTCCCATGTTATTCAAAAGCATATTACTTAATTAACTGTGGTTACATAATCGATTGTGAATTTGATGTTAAACTAAGATCATCTATGGATTACATTTTATCACATGTAGTTTTGTATTCATGTCCAATTCACTGGCAACTAATGTTTAATTTACACCAAGATAGTAGTGAACATTTGCATTTATACACAGGAACAAACTCAACCATTCAAAATAGTGAAGAGAAAAAATCATTTGCCAATCATCCGATTGGAAATTTATTTGCAAATGTAGTCGAAATTATGAACAACTTTAGTCATCAGCACACTGATATTCGTCTACAAAAAACGTATAAGGAAGATAAGTTATACGTTAGTGGTGTTATTATCAAACTAGATGCGAACCCTAGCTATTACACAGCTTCAGAAAACGAACGATATACGTTGTTTACAGGTGAATATACATATATAACTTTTTGATGGGAGTTACAGTTTTTTTTCATTTTCTGTATTCACTCACGTCTTTGACAAAGAAATTTGGATTTTTGGTAGTATTTCATTATTTTTGTCAGGTGTATGGCTGGGAGTAATGGCTAGATACATCAAAGATATCCGGTTAAATCCAATTTTACCACTGATTTCAATTTTACTTGAGCAGAGTCTACAATTACCTAAACAGTTGAGAAACAAAGGTGTTTTTAGATATTTCATTTCTGTGCTATTATTAACAGTTATCGCAATTTCTAATACTTATAAAAGGAAAGGTTACATCAAACTTGACGAAACCGCTCCCCACCCATGTATTGACGAAAGTAAATGAAGCAATTGAAATGAATGTAACATTGGTTACAGCCGACAAATCGATCATACAGATCCAAAGTTTACCAAACAATACTCTAATAAGCCCAATCCAAATGCTTTGGTTATTCAAGTCCTATGTAAATCCCTCTCCATTTGTTGAGGATTGGATTCAACGTGTAGGTTATATGAATTATACGGAACTTCTTACATCGAAATATGGACCATTATTTCGTTCTATGAAAATTGTTAGAGGAAAAAATTACTGAGTGATATCGGACTTGGCCGAATGTAACAAAACATTGTTCATTGGGAGTCAAAATGAATTGGACATTATGTATCTTCAACTGAAAACCAATTACACACTTCTGAAAACTTTGTACTTTGGAAGGGACATCTCAATGCCATACCAAAAAGTTTTTGTTGTAATGGGAATGGCTTGGGACAGATCTAAAATTATATATTCCCGTTTACAGGTACTTATATTTTCTGGACTTTATCGCTATATTGCAGACTCGAAAAATCCAGCTCAAATTAAAGCTAAACAATTGTATAATATAATATTGACACAATTAAGTGGGATTTCCGAATTAGCACAACCTCTTACTATCACAAGTAATATCATGATTTCAGTTTTCTCTTTGTATGTTTCTCTAGTAGTGCTCTCAGTTTTAGCATTTATTACTGAAAAAACATCCAGTTGTGTTAAGATTTCTAGTTAGAATGAGTGAATAAGTACATTCAATTAATTTATTATTAAAACATTAATAGTTTGTTTATATTTTAGCTACGAATTGATTATCCTGGAGATGCATACTTTCTGAAATTTGACTGCGCGGAAATTGATTATAGGTTAATAAATTATTTCTATGTTCCTATATGCTACGGTAGTGTAGTATTATCTGAATGACCGGCAGTCTGTATGTATACCTTAGTATATATATAGTGACATTTGAGAAAATTGATAAGTGTGGGTGTGCACTAGGTGGGTGAAAGGATGAAGAGTAGGGTATCTCCGTAACACCCTTAAAAACTCTCTGTATAAACCGTTACCTATTATGTATAACCAATTTACATCCCTTCTAACGGATGTCAGTGTAATTTCATAAACAAAATTCGCAGTTGAGAAAAGAAGATGAATTTTTGTTTCCCGTGGTGACATTTTATTCGATTAACATTTGGTCCGTTTCTTTTATTGACCTTAAAAGGCAAGCGATTTAATCGACGAACCTAAGAATTTGTATGTAGATTATATGTCTCCCTGTGCTTAGATCTGCAAAAGTACAGTTCAGTGGGCTAATTGATTTGTCCTGTAGGATCAATCAACAAGTTAAAAAAATTTTTCAGTGTTAAAAAAACATGTGCTTGAATAGCTGGGTATTTACTGAGCGCTCTGTACTAATAATGAAAATTGAAAAATAAATTCGCAAAATATTTATTTATGAAGTTAGTTTACGCTTTAGGTCGTTTTTAGAACCTATTTTTCATCTAGAGACCTTCTTCATACAGTATGTTAGGTAGCGAAGAAAAATTTTTTTTAAACTTTTTATTTTTTTTTCGGTGGGAAACTTAAACTATTGGTAAGGAAAGGGTTGTGCCTCATGATGCATCCCATGAACCACGCAACATATCTGGGTACATTTGAAGCATAATCTAATTCATAATTTGAGATTGGATATTTATAATAATTGGAAATTTAATACAAAATTTTCAATTATTTTAAAAGTCCAATCTCAAATTCTCTACTTCTGTGACTCGAGTTACCCAAATTTTTGGGTCACAATTTTTTTTGCCAGCGTAAATTACAAGTATTGAAAAATTCTGTTTCCTCGCAAATGTTATTATGTATTTTTATATATATTTTCTTTCTATAGATAATATTTAACCTGGGTATGTTATGATATGTTTTTATATAGATTTGCTTTCCTTCTAAATAATATTTAACCTGGGTAGGATTTTATTCCCTCTGAACTATTTTTTATTGATGCAATACTAATGATTTTAGCCGCGCATTTAATTTGTTCCTTATGTTTAACTAACTGAGGTAAATCCATTCATTTTCTAAACGAACAGACTCTAGTGTGAAAAAGACCCTCTGCATCCAATTCAATAGCAACATTTTCTGACTTGAATGTTTTCACTTGTGTCAACTGCGAAAGTTTCCACTAGTGTCAACTGTGAAAGTTTCCACTAGTGTCAACTGCGAAAGTTTTCACTAGTGTCAACTGCGAAAGTTTTCACTAGTGTCAACTGCGAAAGTTTCCACTAGTGTCAACTGGGACAGTTTCAACTAGTCTTCACCATGACTCACAGTTTAGCTGAGTCAGCGTCACCGAATATCTAAACATTTGGAGTCCGACTTTCGGTTCCATGAGTATGACTCCTTGATTTTGGCAGGTGACTCTGAATAAAAAAATGTGCATAATGAAATAAAAATAAATAAACATGCGTCATGTAATACAAACTATGTAAAATCGTGTATGACAATCCGAAATTAGAAAAAATATATATATTTAATTGTAAAAGTAGATGGAAAAAATATGGAAAATTAGTCCGTTATGCACATTTTCGCATGTCGGTAAATAATCATGACTGTGTACCACAAGGGAGTCGGAGTCACCAAATGACTCCCGATTCTTAACTCTGGCTCTGAGTCATGATGCTCAGAGTCATTTTGATCAACACAACTGGCTGAGGAAAAGATTAGGACATTAGGAGAGACGGAGAAAAAAAAATCTTCTTCGCTACCTAACATTACTGTATATGAACATTTAGTTTTTTCCCTACATTATTTACACAAGGACACTTCATGGATTATTTTTATTAAATTATTTTCTTCTAGTTCTTTCTGAAAAATGTCTAAGACATTGCATGACATTAAATAAAACATTGCCTAGTGTGCTGGAGTTTACTGAAATTAAATAATTTGCATAGATTTATTATTCTCATTTTAACTGCTTTGGTAGTCATGTTAGTGCTAGGTGAGCAATGAAAAGTAAGCAAATCGATTGGATTAGTGCTGGACCAATTAGGACAAAAATTTTTCAAAAAGATGATTGCTAAATTAAATATTCAGTTGATATGGTAAACAAAGTAGTCAGTTCGGATTCGGAGTTGTAGGCTATTTGAGCTACAATACATCGTTTCCAGATAGTTTATGAATCATCGCAAATTTTGGAGTTTAACAATCTAAATATTTTTGAAACTCACTGTGCATTACAAGTCTATTCAGAATGAAGGAATTATCTCTCATAAATTATATTTTTATTACACTATGTGCCATTTTCGAATTGGACAGTCATTATAAGAAATTAAATAGGTCGAATTAAAGCACCGTCCGCTGATTATTTCAGCCCTATGCATTCATNATTTTTATTACACTATGTGCCATTTTCGAATTGGACAGTCATTATAAGAAATTAAATAGGTCGAATTAAAGCACCGTCCGCTGATTATTTCAGCCCTATGCATCAGTTCATTGCCTTCTAACAAATCAACCTAACAAAAAATCTTAATACTAGTGCAATGGGCTAATATCTACATACAGCTGATACATTGGACTGATAGTCAGCAGACATTGCTCTACTCCTACCATTAAATACGTTTCTTTTCAGTGGATTTGAAGTCTTTCACAATGTTCTCACTGAGTTCGGTGAGACAGATGACTTGGGTGACTTTGACGAACCAATGGTAAGACACAGACTTATGAATTTTTTATCAGACTCTAACATATATTTTATTAAAATTGTAATCCAATTGAAAAGTGACTGGTATTTACGACGAGAAAAATGTCAAGTGATTTATTTAGGGCCGGATTTAGGTACACCACTTGAGTGAGTGTTTGGGTTGACTCGACTTGAATAATTCTTTGAGAGGAGAGTTGGTATTCAAGAACGAGTTTTTTTCATTGATGTGGAATGGGAGTTTGGAGTTGAGATTCGAGGCAGCTCTCACCACACTCCAGTTTAGACTAATGGTGCATTTCCACCAAGAAAACTGCCACAGTTTTCTGTCACATTTTTTTGCCACAGTTTTTGGTTTTTGCTGTTTCCACCACTGCATCTTGCTGCCACACTTTTCTGCCACAGTTTTTTAAAAACTGCAGGCAGTTATTTCTCAGGAGCAGTTTTCTGCTCCTCTGTTTCCACCATTGGAGTTTTTCTTAATTTTAGCTGCCGCAGCTAAAATTTTAGATGCGCCTTTCTTTTTAGCTGCTTCTCTTGGAGAATCAGAAACTGCGACTAGAAAAAGCTGCCTCTTCACTATTGTTCAGTTCTTGGTCATGTGACGAGACAACTCAAATGAAGTTTTTTAAACCTTTTCATAAAATAATAGTTTAGAAGATAATTATTTACCTCTCATCTGAAAATGGTATGTAAATTAATTTAGTTTATTATAACGATAATTTTAGTTTAAGTAATAACAGCATTTATGTACTCTAGGCATCTTATTATCCAGACGAGTACGAAGTAGTGTTAGTGTCTTTAACAACAATTCACGTTTTAAAATTTAAAATTAATTAATATTTCCTTTTTTTAATCTAATTTGAGTGAAGTCGATTTCGAAAATAGACAAACGACACTCAAACCTCCGCCCGCAGTAGGAGACGACCAAGAGAATGAAGAAGATGAGGTCAACCATTTCAGTTTTGTACAAACTAAAAAATGTTATTAACTTTTTATGGTTTTGATAACGAGCTTGTAATCCAAGTGGAGACGACTCCGAAGATTCCAGTTACGCCTATTAACGTTCGTAAGTGGAAGTGACAAGCACCATACGACAACCAGTGCTTGAATGAGCAAATCTTGAAAGTTCTCAAGGAGCCTGATGAAGGACAAGATAAGTACTACCATTTTGCAATTCTTGTTGCTAACAAGTTAAGAAAACTACCATCAGGCCTTGCTGATTATATGATGAGTCGACTCACGACTGTACTCTTTGAGATAACAGTATGTCCTAAAAAAAAAGGACTGAATGAGTCGTCTCATATAAATTCAAGCTATTAAGATTACCTTAATAAACTTTATTTACATTGCAATTTTTTCTACTTGCCAATCTATAAGCTCCTTCATTAAGGAAGTAATCCATTAGCTCATCTCTCATGGCTTTAGAATTTTTTTATGTGATGGGGCTGTGTAGCCCCTTTGCTCGATCAACCCTGTTGATGTAGGTTCTTGTATCCATTCATCATTATTCGTTCCATAGGAGTCGTCTCCAAATTCATTAGGGTAATAGCTTCTGTTACTAGGGTTCAAATTGGTTTCTTTTGTCTTTAAAAAGTTGTGTAGCACAACACAGGCTACAATAAATCATAAAAAAATAAGCTTGTCACATCAAATAATGAGGCGACTCAAATGGTTGTAATACCTAAAACTATAAACTCAGCTCGTTTTGGCAAGGCAACAATTGGTTTCCGAAATACACGAAATCTGGCTGACATTATCTCAAATGCATTCTCTATGCACCCCTGGCTCTTGAAAGCCTATAATTAAATAGTCTTTTAGATACAGTAAGTCCCCTTCCTGGGAATGGTCTCATCATTCTTGTCGACAAGGGAAAAGACAAGACAGAAGCACTTTTTGAGCAGCTTTCTGCAAAACTGTTTCCACCAAAAAAAAGCCACAGTAAAATGTTTTACTGCGCCTACGAGCAGTTTTTCAAACATTGGTGGAAACAAAAAGTTTTTAGTGGAAACGTGCAGTTTAAAACTGCCACAGTTTTCTGCCTGCCCAAAAACTGTGGCACAAAACTGTGTGATGTGGCTGATGGAAACCTAGCTTAAATCACTCACAAATCAGTCACTTGAGTTTGAGTGGCTTACTTAAATTCGGCCCATAGCCTATCCAAAGGAAGTTAAGAAGCTGGAAATATTGTTGGTGGAAAGTTGATTTCTTAATTTAAACCTCTGACCGACATTTGGGATTCCCCATATATAAAATAGATTAACGTCCCACCCTCAGAGTTGGGCATTATTTGCGAATTACGATAAATGTGAACTAGGAATTGCATTTTAGGACTAGTGTTCTCCATGACTCCCAGTTTGTTATGAGTCACTGACTCCAGGATTCATGACCACGAAACATTACTAGTCGAAATCCTAACGATTATTTCTCGCTGTTTCGAGAGTGAGAGTGAAAGTAAAATATAGTGTAAACTCAAAATAATAATACGGACCTTCAGTGGACTGAAACAATTTATTTTTGCTTCTTTCAGAAATTAAACAAAAGTATTCGGTTTCAAAATTTGATCAGGATTTTTGAAAAACTGTTAATTTAAGAAATACCCGAACCCGGACATTATCAAAATTCCGGGTTACATAGTAAAGTTTTCAATTGAGATGAAAATAATTACGAATGGATGGTACATTTTGCAGGAATTTTAGAAAAAAAAAATTCAATTTGGAAAATATACGAATTCGAATATTTATAAAAGTTTTCCGGCATAGAAACTAAACTTTACCAATTTAAATGGAAAAAATTATGACTCTGTACTCAATTACGTCAGGGAATAATGAACCTAACATTCTCTATGCGTTACAATTATGCATTGAAATTTTGTAATTAGATTACGTAATACGGTTACATGAAATCTAATTACAAATAATTTGCCCAGCTATGCAAATGAGTCCTACTTTTATATGTTGAAGTGTGGTATTAGTATCAAATCAAATGATAATGTTTCCTTCCAGTCGAACATGAGCAAGTTTTACTGAGCAAGTACACAAAAACATGAAATTAAACGTAATAATCGTAAAATGTCACGATTATTCTGATTAGATATTCAGAATATTCTGAAATTTTCATTCTGAGTATCCCAATTTCCAAAATCTTTTTTCCAATCCCAATACCATAAACCGTCTCGGCGGATCTTGCATCCCAACTAGACCAAGAAAAACAAGATATTGGAATGTAGGTCCTTTAGGAAGTGCAAGGATACAGAGGCCTTGACGTCCTTCCTTCATAATCATGAGACAGTATATTTCTTCTTCCTTTTTTATTGTAAACTTTTAGGCTACATCTAACTACTGGTATTTGGTACACTGTTGCAATAATCGCTCCACTGCACTGATCCTTTGACAAAAATACTTCCTTACTCTAGAATAATAAACGAACCCATCATTACTCATTCAATTTTCCATAAATTGATCAAAACTGATACAAATTAAAAATTTTTAGGATGGACATCCGCTGAATCTTTTAGCACACAGCGAACTCCCATCGTTTTTTGTTCAGAACTAAATTCAAATTCTTCCAGCCTAATGTAACTTTTCACGAGATCCATTCAACCCAAACTAAAATAATACCGAGGAGTCTGAAGGTGGTATACTAAATACTTGCTTTGCTTTCACGAAAGCAAGAGCACGGTGTTATACAATGGATTTAGCTGTGCTGGACCCTAAATTAAAGTTTCAATTTGTGTAAATTATTGGATTTTATTTCCTTTTGAGTGGATATTTAACAGGAGTATTCTACATGCTTTCTCTCTTACTCCTAGTTTCTCACTGATTTTTAAACTCAAAGAAAGCAATGTTAGTGGAATAAAATTAGGACAAAGCTGTTGAAGGTATGATTATTGATTATTTTTGGTTTAGATGACCTACATAACAAATATGGTTAAACTATTTAAGATTAATCACAGGTTTAGAGTGTATCTAAGATTATTGTTATAACACAAGGTCTCTCCTTCCGATTTTGGTATGCCTAATGAACAGTGGAAGCTCTTGCTTTGCTTTCACTCTCACCGAGAGTAAAAGCGCACACTCTCACTCTCATGGATACAGTGCAACCATAATAAAAGTTTAACTACCTAATTTCGAATTATTTCCATTTAGCTAAGGAATCAAAATTCAACCGAAACAGAAATATAGGAGTTATTAAAGGATAAACTAGAAATGCAAAATTCCGCATTAAAAAAGTGAAGGTGACATTAAATACAGCCAAAAAACTAAAGTGAAAGCAAAGAAAGTGGCCATAATTAAAGTTTCCAGTGGTTCTAATCCTAATATTTCTAGATTTTACTAGAAATTTTTAATTTTTTTCTACACATTATAGTTAACTAGTAATAAATCGATAATATTTGAATTATAAGTAATTCCAATTTCGTCTCTAGCGATAATGGCTGTCAAAACAAAATTTAGCGAAGTTGATATGGGGAAAATTGGAGTTCTTCATTAATTCGGTGACTCAATTTGACAGATTGCTAGTTTACTAGCAAAAACACACCCCTATATCAATAATTTCTTAAAGAAAAGCGAAAACCCGAGACCAAAATTGAAACCAGGGCCTAAAGAAAAACTTTCACCACGGGACAGGTGTCGGATAATTATCTCTGGTAGCAACAAATCGACTTCTTTAAACAAGATCAAGCCAAATTTGAACCTTTCTGTATGTCCGGAACCTTTTGTAAATCGTTAGAAAGTTGCTGGAGAAATCCAAATGCATTAAATTTGCAAAAACTCAAGAAGCCGCCACTTTCTCCAGCCCACAAGGAACGTCGATTAATTTGGGCCAAGGAGAAAAATTTCTTGGGACAAAGATTGGAGCTCTATCATTTGGATCGACGAAAAGAAGTTCAACCTTGACGGTCCTGACTGGTTTGCATTTTATTAGCATGACTTGCCAAAGCAGAAACTCCTATTTTCCAAAGGGTACACAGAAGAAAGTCTCGTATTGATTTGAGGGGTGTTCAGTTTCCAAAGCTAATCACCTCTGGCGTTTCTACTCGCCGCCAAAACACCGTCGAGGATCAAAACCATACGTTGCTTAAACTGATCCCTCGTTTTGGACGCTTTTGGGAAGGTAATGGCGTCTTGATGCAAGAAAATGCCAGTTTCCACACGACAAATTCCAAAAAAAACTTTCTCCAAGCAAATGAAATTCCAGTGGCGCTTCGCTTTGCACTTTCTCCAAGATTTGAATCTGATCGAGAACCTATAGGGCGACCTCGTGAGAGAGGTATATGATGAAGGGAAGCTGTTCTATTCGTTAGGAGAGTTAAAAATGGCGATTGGAGCTGCTTGGATCGAGATTCCTAATTCAAGACTAAGAAAATTGGTTGAATCAATCCAAAAACGTGTTTATGAAGTTATTCGTGCAACTAGTGGACCAAATAAGTATTAATATATTAAATTTTGTCAAAAATTTCCTCTAAAATAGAATGTATATCTAAGAAACATTCACTGGAAACTTTAATTATGGCCACTTTCTTTGCTTTCATTTTAGATTTTTGGCTGTATTTAAGTACAAAATTTAAAAAAATTTTCGAAAAAAAAACTTAGAAATTTTATACCTTACTCCAGGTATGGGTGAATCAACCGTGGATGGTGTATAGTGTATGGTGTATGCGGTGTATGGTGTATGCGGTGTATGGTGTATGGTGTATGCGGTATATGGTATATGGTGTATGGTGTATGGTGTATGCGGTGTATGGTGTATGGTGTACGCGGTGTATGGTACAGGGTGGGTTATCTGTAGTGTCCCTATAGCCGAGGAAAAGATAAGGGCTATACTCATTCTTACACTTTCATATGTTGTAGTCGAATGAAGTCAAGTCTCGGAGTTTTTCAACTTGTCTACGCCAGACCCTCACTCTTCTCTTTCCAATCTCATTCGTAGAAAAAAACGGTCGTATGGCGTCGGTCAGCTTATGATTTTCGCCATAAACTTCACGTGTTATTCAAACTCAATGGGGTTACATGAGATTTTATTCGGTGACTATCTTGAGGAAAGTATTCTGTGGCGCGAAAATCATAACCCAAATTCAAATTTTTAATAATTTGAATTTGAATTATGATTTTCGCGCCATTGATTTCCCTTCAAGTTAGTCTTCGCATAGAATCTCACGTAACCCCTTATAGTTTGGATAACATATGAAGTGCATGGTTGAAACAATAGTCATAAGCTGACACACGGCATGAGACAGATTTTTTTGGAAATAGGATTTCATAGAGAAGAGGGTAAATCTCAGACGCTTAACTTCCCTAAGACTACAACATAAAAGTGAAAGTATGAGTATAGCCCTTATCTCTTCCTCGGGTATAGGGACACTAAAGATAACCCACCCTGTATATGGTGTATGCAGTGTATGGTGTACAGTATGTTCCACATTAAAATTTCATGTGCTTTCATCGCCTTTCCCCAAAAATGAGCAAGGTGACTTAACTCGCCGAAGTTTCGTGTTCATAAATTTCTGATTATGGATTTAATTTGTTCTGGACACTGAAAATTGATGTGTTCATGAAATTTCTTATATTCAGAACTCAACACTGCATTTTATGTATCACTGCGCTTGTGTAAGAATAAGTTTACATAAGAGTACAAGCGTTTTAAAAATTAGTGCTGAGTTGCGTGCATTAAAATTCTACTTACAAACTTTATTCTTACCCAAGGACAGTGATGGTCCTTCACGTCCACATAACCTGCAGTGGTGAGTTGTGAATACAAAGTTACATTAATAACCTAATCTTCAGAGTCGAAAATAAATTAAATTTAGTATCCGAAACTTATAAAAAGGAACCTTCGGTGAGCTAGTTTAATTAAATTTTGGCAGTGATAAAATCAAATAAATACTTATTGCCCAATCCACTCCCTTAACTTCTAAACTGTTGTCGAATTGATGCATGTTGGCTAAGTCCACACCAACTTTTGCGCATTAACCCACCTTGGTCATTTTTGGGGAAAGGCGGAGAATGCACAGTAAACTAATGTGGAACATACCGTAGCACGGGGTTACTTTACACAAAATACGAACTTGTTTTTCCAAAATTCTTGTTATCTCGAAGACGTGTTAACCAAATTACTTGAAAATGGTGTCGTTTGAAGCTACATAGTCCCTACTGAAACTATTATTGAAAATCAACTGCTCTGCGCATGACATGTGGGTAGCATATGGAATTAAGTCAACTGTGTAAACTCAACCAGCTTGGGGTGAGTTTACACAAATATATATTTTGATGTTTTTTTGTTTAATTCAAATGCAACTGTTTACATTTTAGACATCAAATTGTATTCTAAGTAAAGCAAAGATTACATTTAAATTTTTTTCAGAAAACAGAAAGGTATCATGACGGATAGGATTAGTGCTAATTGATTTAGCCAAGCCAAATTTTCGGGAAATTGAAGTATTCCGCGGCGTAATGTTATGGGGTTATTGAGTGTGGCTACGATCTGAGACAAATCCACTGCTCCTTCGTTTTGGATGCTCGGCTAGACGAATGCTCTTTGCTTTACATTTTTTGTTCTTAGAAATCTGACAATGACATTTTCATTTTCTCCATTCCCCTTTACCTGTCCAATGTAATGTCGTTTCTTACTTTTATTGAGGAATTGGACAACAACCCATTTTTCAAAATATGGCTCAAGTGATTCTGCAGAATCTTCAGCAGTTCAGTTGAATAGTCTACCTAGCGTCGCGGCACCAGCTTTCGCTTGTAATCACGAACCATTCTCTACAGCTCAATTACAGCTAATAGTCGAATTTATTTTGCCAGACTAATGGGTTGTGTAAACTCACCCCTAAAATTCAATATTGAGTTAACTATTTACATTTAATTCCATAACGTAGATCGACAAGCAAATTTCAAAAAGTGGATTTTTTATATCTCTGCTTATTCACTGAACTAACCAACCAATATGAACTTGAAGTCGATCAGGTCATCGAAAGACAATCTCACAGTTAAATGTATTCAGGTTACCAATTTTCAGTAAAAAATACCGCCAGTACAATCACCATTTGCATAAGACCAAAAAATAAAAGGCACGTCAAAAACCTACTCATGGTATTTGGAAGACTTATGTTTAATATAAAGTCATAATTCGGCTTATAATTCTGTCTAGTGCTAAAGTTAAGAAGCTTAATATCTTTTCCTAAACTTTGTGTAAACTCACACCCACTGTGTAAAGTAATCCCGTTCTACGGTACTGTTATATGGTGTATGGTGTCTGGCGAAGTCAGGATTTTTCGACAAGTCAGCCAATCCGTTTGTTTCGATTAAACTATGGACTTACGCAATAAGTACTTCTTTCCAATCATTTCTGATAGGTGTAGACCTATCTTTATGGTCACCTGGTTCATTCGACTCACTCATGATCGAGTGAATAAACGGCACTGTTGCACACTACTTACCTACTAACCAATGACCTGAGTTACTAAGTCAATACTATGAAAAAATGTTGTTTTCTAACTTTAAAAATTCAAATAAATTTGAACATGGCGCCTTTTGAGTCAAAATTATCTCTTGGTTTACTTCATTCCTGGGAAAGTAAAGCAAGAACGCGAACTTTGCAAATCAAGGAAAGTATTTTCATTAAGTATATCGATGAAAGTGAGAGTTGAAGTTCGCTGGCTTTTTTTACTTTGCGCAGTCATGCTTCACACTTCCAGGAAAGCAAGCATTTAGTATACCACCCTGAATGTGTTGGCAAAAGAAAACTCTAACTTATTGTTCTAAACTTTCAAATTCATGTAACCAAGTAGAGGCTCTGACCTTGAAGTAGGTAAGGATGCTAAAAACCATCCTTATCCACTTCAATTTGTCAATCATTTATGATCTCTCTTTATAAAATATTATTAAGACAGAATGGTTGATATTTTTAAGCAGGACTATGAACCAGGAGGTAAACGAACGGTTTTGAAAATGAGATTAGTAATTGAAAACAATAAATCAACAATACACATTATGTGAACCACTGATACTGGATAATTCAACAATGAAATGAAGCAGAGGAGTTTAGTTTAGTATCCTTATAATACAGAGCTAATGGCAACGTTCCATTTTTTTTTGAATCTTTATTATTAAAGTTATATTTATGAAAATTCAAACTCAGGCTAATGAGATTCGAATAAAATTTCTATAATATTCAATTCTGATTGGATGAAGTAAAATTTCGGACACCCTTATTGCAAGACTTGGATGTATCTGGAAAGGGTCAATGATCATGTCTATATTGTGTGGCACGTAAAAAAACAGTGCATAAATATTTTGCATAATAATTCCAACTCACGAGAGATTATTTTTATAAATAATTTTTTTTTTGCACAAATTGTTTACATTTCTGCTGTTTTAAGTTCTGGTTTTTAAAACTGTCACAAAAATACCGGAAACGGAAATACTAAAACTTTTTTGAAAATTTCTTAAATTATAGGAAGGAAACTTCAATATTCGTAGAATTGATTGAAAATTCGTACTCCNACTTTTTTGAAAATTTCTTAAATTATAGGAAGGAAACTTCAATATTCGTAGAATTGATTGAAAATTCGTACTCCTTGACGTATCTGTTGAATATAATCAGTTCATAAAAGAAATTATTGTTTATAAGAGAGATTATATATTTATAAGAGAGATTATATGTTTATAAGA
>NIPM01000397.1:102042-164154 GCA_002738285.1 Holacanthella duospinosa | reverse complement strand
ATTTGTTTTCACTTACTGAAAGACATCCATCATCGTTTCGTTTTTGTTGACATTTATTTTTTGAGTTTAGTTACCTAAAACAATTGAAATCAGCTGTTTTAGGATAGTTTTTATTTGTCACAAAAGAATTCATCAAACTAACACTTTAGTTTCGGGTTTGGCTTGATTTATTTGCCTGANAGTTTTTATTTGTCACAAAAGAATTCATCAAACTAACACTTTAGTTTCGGGTTTGGCTTGATTTATTTGCCTGAATCTTTACAAAGCAAGTATTTATAGCGGTAAATTTTAGTAGTGAGAAAAGCACCGTCCGCTGATTTAATCAGCCCATTTCACTATTGTTAAGCTTTTTGTTAGTTTGAATTGTTAGGAGGCAATAGGCTGATACTTTGGGCTAATTACAATCAGCGGACGGTGATTTACTTCGACATAACAATTAATCAGCAGTATGATTATATTTCAAATTTGNGAGAAAAGCACCGTCCGCTGATTTAATCAGCCCATTTCACTATTGTTAAGCTTTTTGTTAGTTTGAATTGTTAGAAGGCAATAGGCTGATACTTTGGGATAATTACAATCAGCGGACGGTGATTTACTTCGACATAACAATTAATCAGCAGTATGATTATATTTCAAATTTGAATCCGAAATACGAGATATACAGTGTTTTACCTGACTGAAAATGTTTTCGATAATTTTTTTAGGGTTTTGCTCACTTTCAAATAAAATAAACTATCAAAGCAAACATTTTCAGAATGATAAACCGTCAGCAGCGGTGCAAATGTCTGACTGTCTATAAATTTTGAATCTTTTGGGATTTCATCACGCGGGAAGTTCCTTTTTCTTATTCGAACGCACTGTATGTTAACATGTCAACTTGTAACTATCTTTATGTTTCAGGAATGTAATCGTCATGCTGAATGTCCTGATGGAGGTAATCAAGAAGAATATAAAAAATAGAAATTAATTAGATATTGTAGCTTTATTGAATTAATTTGTCTTTTAGAGGATGAACATGAGAATTNACTGTCTATAAATTTTGAATTTTTTGGGATTTCATCACGCGGGAAGTTCGCTTTCTTATTCGAACGCACTGTATGTTAACGTGTCAACTTGTAACTATCTTTATGTTTCAGGAATGTAATCGTCATGCAGAATGTCCTGATGGAGGTAATCAAGAAGAATATAAAAAAATAGAAATTAATTAGATATTGTAGCTTTATTGAATTAATTTGTCTTTTAGAGGATGAACATGAGAATTGTGAATATCCACCGTGTCAAGGCGTGAGTCAAATTTGTTTAGTTCAATATAAACTTTGCAAAAAATGCAATTTTATCACGAATGTTTTACTTTTAGTTTTTATGCGACACTGGAGAATGTATTTCAAAAAAATGGGTTAGTTTTGTATCAATTTATTAGTACTGACCAATATGGGCAATAAAATTTGAATTAATTTTTTATCCTTCGGAAATATGTGTAGTTATGTGACGGTCAATTTGATTGTCCGAATGGTGAAGGTATGTTAGATTATTTTTATGAAAATTTAATTTTAAAAATTAAAAAAATAAGATTCTGTGTTTTTAGATGAGCGCAACTGTACATGTGAGGAAGGAAAGGTAGCTAGAGGAGCAATTTTATTATATTTTGCATTACTTGAAAAAAATGGCGACTATGTGGAACGAATTTGACTTTTTTAACTTTAGGTTTCCTGTCCTGGTGGGATTGGTTGTATCCCCGAACATTCGATCTGTGACGGCAGTAAATAAATAAAATTGAATTAGAATTAATTCTGGTTAACTAATTAATTTGAAATATTATTTCTGATTCGTAGTCGAAAATTGTATCGACAAAAGTGACGAAATAGACTGTCCCCTGGAGAAGAAAAGGATAGTTAGGAAGGCAATGTTGACAAAATATCATCGAAAGTACTTTTTCAAGCAGATAATACCATTGAAAACAAAAATTTTAAAAACGAATAGAAGTCACCTGATTCGTCGAAAAATTACAAAGTTCTGGGAAACCAAGTAAAATTTTTATATATTATAATCATAAAATTAAATAAATAACAACAATTTTAACAAGATCGCTCAAACACTGAAAAACTTTAGTTCAAAATTCTTTAGTATTTGCTAACTTCCTCTCAACATACTTTATTCTTAACACGTAAATTCTACCAAGTTCTGATAGATAATCAATGTCAAAAATTTCAATTTTTTTTATAAATATGTAATTGTTATACCACCACGTCCATCTAAAAAATGGGACATATTGTTGAAATTATAAGCTACTGTCTCATACACTCTTACCTACAAACATAACACTCAGCCTTCCTATACGAAGTTTGCCGGACCATTGTTGTGGGAGTTAGCGGATAAGGAGTTGCCTGCTAACTAATAAAATAGCGATTAACCCAAAAATTATGATCCCAGACTTTACAGTTGCAGGACCTAATGCACTACAACGTTCGCGCTACATAACCGAGTTGAAAAATGCGATATCAAACGTTGCCGTTATTGATGATACATCATAGATGAGAGATAGAAAATACTCTTCAGAAAAATTGAACCAAATAACTCCACCTCACGAGGGACAACATAAAATTGAACTTTTGAAATCGAAGAGTTTGCCGAAGGAAAATTGACACTCGTCAAAGTTATACTGATCTTGTGTTTTCCAGAAAACAAAATAATTGCTTCTTGCTGATCTCAAATTTCAAATTAAAAATTTTATTATAATTACGAATAAACCTGATAAATTTAAGGCTACACAGTTGCCATATTCATTAAAACTTTTGAAAAAATGTGAACAGAAAATTCTATAAAGACAGGATTTTCACCACAAATACAATAAAAAATTGCAATTTGAATAATTAATTGATATTTTTAATACCAGTGGAAGATTTAAATGGGTCGCAATGATATTTAAGAATTTTTAGGCAAATAAATTGTGTTCATGCGTTATTAAAAGAAGGAATTTGCAGGAGTATGACCATATTACGGATTAGTGTATTTGCTTTAACTCTATTACCCAATTGATGCAGCTATGGGTCATTATATGTCAATTTTTTCANTTTATTACCCAATTGATGCAGCTATGGGTCATTAAATGTCAATTTTTTCAATTTTTGCGAACTGAGACTTTGTTAATGGCAAAAATTAGCAATCAATATAAATTAAAGTAGTTAGATTATTCAAGACAAAAAAAAATTATAGAAATATTTGATTAATCATGATCACATTGCAGGTAACTTTGTTTTTAAAAATTCAAAATTNCAAAAAAAATTATAGAAATATTTGATTAATCATGATCACATTGCAGGTAACTTTGTTTTTAAAAATTCAAAATTTTAGGTTGGGTGACCCATAGAATAAGGTTGAAGATTCCGTGACCCACATTGGGGTGTCACCCATTAGTTCTTAATTTGATCACCGTCATCATCAGCTTTCCATTGATACCTCAAAAGTCTGTGCTTGTTGAGTTTCAATAGTTGAGTTCTGACGAAACGACGCCTTGACTTGGAACATACTTATTTGTCTTCAGCATATCTTAAGATCAGAGTATATTTCTGCATTATATTTAAACGAAAGAGAGAGATATTTAATGTGCTTAAAAATTTAATTGGAAACTTTTTTTAGTGAAAAATATGTTACCGCTGATTCTAGAACTCGAACTTGGGATACGTCTTCATTATTTCAGTCACTACACATTTTGAAATTCGTTATTGCAAAGGATCGCATAAGCTGCAATTAATTTGAATTCATGATTTGTAAATAAAGTACGCATGCACATTTTATAGTTATATTTAAAAGAAAGGAAGGGGCATTAAATGTGCTTAAAANTTGTAAATAAAGTACGCATGCACATTTTATAGTTATATTTAAAAGAAAGGAAGGGGCATTAAATGTGCTTAAAAATTTAATTGGAAACTATTTTACTAAAAAATTTGTGTGTAGACTTCCAATTTTTTTCTACCCAATATACACTGTTGAAAAAAATACTCTAATGAATTTCCGCATGAGCGTTCTCAGATTTTTACTTGACATCGAATGAGCATTACATATTATTGTTCTACATACAAGATGCACATTTAGAAATGGAACTTGAAAAAATAGCTTTCTCTTAACTTGATTTGAGTGACTTAATGCGCACAAAAATGTAAGGAGGAGAGAGAATTAATCAACGGAATTGTGGCGTGGGTTCGATAATGACTGGGCTTTATCGCTTTTACACGATATTGTGATTGAAACGAGGTACTTGAGAGTTGTAAGAGTATTACATTGAAATTCTTGGAAAAGGAGCTTTACAACTTAGGATGCCATTCATGGCTAGTCCAGTGTTGCATTGCATTTGTTTACCAGAGCCTTTTTTGTTGAAAAACAAATAAAATTCTATTTCATTGGAACGTGCTGTACTTCTTTGATACAAAGATTAGACTTAGACTTCACATCATTGATTTATACTGTTTGAACTTACAATTAATTTAAAATTTTAACTTCTCTATTTCTAGTCCTATTGATACTATTCTAGGTTACAATAGTTCTTGGGAAAATAATACTCTCAGATCAAGGAAAAATTTACTCTTGAATATTGATGTCAAAAGTCATTAGTCTACACATCTTGCTAAGCAAAATGTATGGGCCAAAAGTATTATTTAATCCTTTATATTGAAATGGATTTCAATTACTCGTGATTTGAAAGTACAAAATGCAAATATTGAACCCACAGTGCTAGAAAATATTTTACTGGAACCAGAAGTTACTTTTACCACATGTTCTTTGCTGGAGAAAGCCCTTGAGCAATAATTTCCATCGTTATTGGAGGGATGATAAATTTTTTTAGATACAGTTGATATTATAGTGGAAAAACATTGAAAAGTAGTGGGACCTGTTAAAAACATCAGTTCACTAGGATCAAAGTTTCAAAAGTTATTATTTATTGAAATCAAAGTATCTGTACCTTAACTATGCGACGAAACAGTAAAGTGTGAGAGAGTTTCAGAATTAAGTAACAAAAATTTGAATTTCTATGAATCATAACTTTTGACTGTTGATCCTAATATCCTGATTTTTTAACATGTCTCACTACTTTTCAATGTCCTTTTATAACAAAATATCAACTCTATCCAAATAAAGTTATCAACTCTCCAAAAATGCAAAGAAATCATATTCAAGAACTTCATCCAGCAATGAACATGGGCCTACAGTAACTTCTGGTTGCAGTAAAATATTTTCCCGTACTAGATAAACAATAATTATAGAGTTACAGGCTTGTGAGATGAATAATTTGTAAGCTGAAATTAGTTTAAAAAGTCTCATTGCTTTTCAAAAATAATAATAATGCNTTGTTGAAAAAAATACTCTAATGAATTTCCGCATGAGCGTTCTCAGATTTTTACTTGACATCGAATGAGCATTACATATTATTGTTCTACATACAAGATGCACATTTAGAAATGGAAGTTGAAAAAATAACTTTCTCTTAACTTGATTTGAGTGACTTAATGCGCACAAAAATGTAAGGAGGAGAGAGAATTAATCAACGGAATTGTGGCGTGGGTTCGATAATGACTGGGCTTTATCGNTTGTAAATAAAGTACGCATGCACATTTTATAGTTATATTTAAAAGAAAGGAAGGGGCATTAAATGTGCTTAAAATTTAATTGGAAACTATTTTACTAAAAAATTTGTGTGTAGACTTCCAATTTTTTTCTGCCCAATATACACTTTGTTGAAAAAAATACTCTAATGAATTTCCGCATGAGCGTTCTCAGATTTTTACTTGACATCGAATGAGCATTACATATTATTGTTCTACATACAAGATGCACATTTAGAAATGGAACTTGAAAAAATAACTTTCTCTTAACTTGATTTGAGTGACTTAATGCGCACAAAAATGTAAGGAGGAGAGAGAATTAATCAACGGAATTGTGGCGTGGGTTCGATAATGACTGGGCTTTATCGCTTTTACATGATATTGTGATTGAAACGAGGTACTTGAGAGTTGTAAGCGTATTACATTGAAATTCTTGGAAAAGGAGCTTTACAACTTAGGATGCCATTCATGGCTAGTCCAGTGTTGCATTGCATTTGTTTACCAGAGCCATTTTTGTTGAAAAACAAATAAAATTCTATTTCATTGGAACGTGCTGTACTTCTTTGATACAACGATTAGACTTAGACTTCACATCATTGATTTATACTGTTTGAACTTACAATTAATTTAAAATTTTAACTTCTCTATTTCTAGTCCTATTGATACTACTCTAGGTTACAATAGTTCTTGGGAAAATAATACCCTCAGATCAAGGAAAAATTTACTCTTGAATATTGATGTCAAAAGTCATTAGTCTAGACATCTTGCTAAGCAAAATATATGGGCCAAAAGTATTATTTAATCCTTTATATTGAAATGGATTTCAATTACTCGTGATTTGAAAGTACAAAATGCAAATATTGAAGCCACAGTGCTGGAAAATATTTTACTGGAGCCAGAAGTTACTTTTACCACATGTTCTTTGCTGGAGAAAGCCCTTGAGCAATAATTTCCATCGTTATTGGAGGGATGATAAATTTTTTTAGATACAGTTGATATTATTATTGTGGAAAAACATTGAAAAGTAGTGGGACCTGTTAAAAACATCAGTTCCCTAGGATCAAAGTTTCAAAAGTTACTATTTATTGAAATCAAAGTATCTGTAACTTAACTATGCGACGAAACAGTAAAGTGTGGGAGAGTTTCAGAATTAAGTAACAAAAATTTGAATTTCTATGAATCATAACTTTTGACTGTTGATCCTAATATCCTGATTTTTTAACATGTCTCACTACTTTTCAATGTCCTTTTATAACAAAATATCAACTCTATCCAAATAAAGTTATCAACTCTCCAAAAATGCAAAGAAATCATATTCAAGGACTTCATCCAGCAATGAACATGGGCCTATAGTAACTTCTGGTTGCAGTAAAATATTTTCCCGTACTAGATAAACAATAATTATAGAGTTACAGGTTTGTGAGATGAATAATTTGTAAGCTGAAATTAGTTTAAAAAGTCTCATTGCTTTTCAAAAATAATAATAATGCNTTTGTGAGATGAATAATTTGTAAGCTGAAATTAGTTTAAAAAGTCTCATTGCTTTTCAAAAATAATAATAATGCGTTCAGTGTACCATTATAAGTTTAGTCGATTAGGTTTGAAATGAATCTAATGGATCCAAGTTAATACACCAGATCTAGGCAAAATTTACATAAAGTGAGTATTTGAATAAAATAGCAACGGATGTAATTTTTAGTACAGTTTTTCGTAATTATGTATTTAGTAAGTTTTGGTGCCCATGGTTATAAGAATTTATATGGTAACTATCAAATGGTAACTCTATCCTATAAGTCAAGCTTGTCAGATATATTGCATCAGTATTTATTGAAAGTAATTAATATTTACATTCTTGCAATTACAATTCGGTTAACATATTAACATAATTTGAATACGGATGATATGGTTAGATGACGGAACAACAGAGTACAGCAATGTTGTTCAGAGCAATGTCGTCTTCTGCAAATTCATTGAAATTTAAATTTATTAGATTATATTTTATAATTTGGTTTTATAAACTTCAATAAAAATTTTTTTAAGTGATAATTTTGAAAAATTCTTACTCGATGCTGATTGATCTGGCTGAATTTGTGTTCTTAATCCACAAGCAGCAAAATTGTCTTTACAAGTGAATGTATCCCTCCATGAACCAAAATTTAGACCATCACCCTCAATAGATTTTCCACCGGAGCAAATCATACGAATGTTATTAGTTGCAGTTTCGTCAGGTTCTCCACTTCCCTCAACACGGAGTTGAAATCCCTTGCTTTGCTCATCATCTGGACATTTGTATGTTTTGCCATAATCTCCCCAACCACCTTCGAGACTTGTGATACTCACATCAGTATTTGAACAGAAGAGGCGTAACCCGTTCATTGCAGTGTCATCGTCACCAAATTGGTATTCTTCCGTTTTTACTTGAAATCCATTTACAAAACTACCTTCTGGACAACGTTCTAATCCACTTGCCCATTTACCGTCATTCGTGGGGTTGTCAGATTGGATAATGTATGAATCATCTGTATTAAATCAGAAAAAAAAATTTTTTTTTTAATTGAAATATAACAACAATATGTATTCTATCGTTTTTATACGATTTTGAAGAAAACAAAAATAAATTAAAAGTGCAACAAACGTAAGCGTTGACATTCATCTGAGGGTCGGGTAGTGTAAGAGTTCACACATTATTGTCATTTTTGTATCGCCTATATTGACACAAATTTAAGTGAACAATCGTTTGCCTCACTTTTAATTCGGTGTAGCAATGTCATTCATTCAAACTTCCGCCTTTTTAAAATGCACGTTTTGCGTAACATATTTTGTCGATTTTTTAACGTTTGATAGCATTGTTGAAAATATTAAACTTACATCGTGTTTGCCGTGGATAGAAATACAGAAATGGTATATATGCTGTGTGCTTCGGTTATTAGAGCATGGTAAGACCGATTCGATTATTAGAACCGAAAATGTTTCATTTTATTTCTGCCAATATATTTAGCATGGACGACACATGCGCTATGAGACCAACGTATTTAAGACCAGAACGAATAGTGACATTCCATTTTAGCACTATTTATCTGAAGATTTGTTAATATCGACTCCTCCTGATTTGAACACGATCAAAAAAGAGGGGCTCCATGTAATTTATATTAGACCATCCTGGTCTTATTCGATATAAGACCACATGGATATTAGACGCACATTTTACAACGGAAGAATTTTTTTATAATCATATTACAAACAAATTATCTTGTGGAGACGAGAATTTATTGCAGGGGCGACAATGCTTAAGTAAAATATAGTTCATGTCATATTACCAGGAGGAGGAGTTGGTTGTGCTGGACATGTGGGCAGGTTTGTATTAACTAAATTGTTGTGTTGATGGGAAACTTGATTTCCAACGCTCGATTTCCCACTCTTTCGGATGCAAGACACTAAAAATTCAAATATAATTAAAAATTTTCAATTATTGATAATGCTATTTCTAAACTACTTATAAAAAAAGAAGAGAAATTCAGTATAATGGATACTGTCAAATGTCTATTTGCCCCAACTTTAAAACATTGGACAAGGTTAAAAGTGTTATACCAATTCTTTTTGATAAACAACCTCACACTGCCGTGTACATTTATCGAAAATTTTTACCAACTTTACCGAATTGAATGGTATACCACTGGTAAGAACGTCTTGTCATTATGTGTAAACAAATGTCTTTTCTTATTCTAATGTAGCTTTTCTTATTAGATTCCGGCATACTATTTCGGACATAGAGAAGATATTTTTGTCCCATACCCATTGCTGTAGAAAGTGTAGTGTAACTTATGATGTTGCATCGGAGAAACTAATTTTAATTTGGAAAAATTTTAATATTTAAAAAAGAAAAGTATTGAATTAGCATGATATAAGACAAAAAAAAGTTTCTACAGGATGTCCACAGTTTTTTTTTAGTTATGGTGGAAGCAAACTTTCACATTTTTCAGAAATATTGTTGTGGCGGAAAGGTTTTTACGCAAAACTAGCTTTCCGCCACAATATAGGTTTCTTGGCGCATGAAATTCAAAATTGGTTCTAATTCAAATTTTTTAATAATTGTGGGAAAAAATAACGCTTGGACAGTGATACCCTTACTTTATCCCCAACTCACATCCCCACCCTTCACATTTTGGGAAAACTCTCTTCCACTCACCAGTTAGACTACCCAAATTCGAACAAAACAATAAAATTAGGGCATAATTAGTTCGTATTAGCATTCTACATGACTCCCAGTTTGGCCTGAGTCAGAGTAACTGACTCTGACTCTCGAAGCTCCAGGAGTAGACTCTCGGAGTCATGTCTCTGACTCCTAAATTTTTGAGTCGACTCTGAGTCAGAGTCAGAGTCATGACTCTCGACTCGGATCAATAAGACATGGCTTGTGACGAATAGGTCACGAGTCCGGGTATTTTGACATTTATTTAAAGTTTTTTCTTAGTGTATATCTCATGGGAAGCAATTTGCCACTGGTCCGAGGTCTATCCGAGTAGGATTTTTCCGACCAAGCAATGACTATGAATTTGTCCAACTCCGGGATAGGTGTGAGCCGTGCGAGACATGATAATGTTTTTGTATGTTTTTTGTCTTTGCTCTTACTTATTTTTAATCTTGGAAACGCAACATCATCCAGCAAAGCTCGGCGGTTTGCGCTCTTTGTTGTCGGCTCAGGCTCTTTATGGTATAACACAACAAAGCAGCATTAAAAGACAAGACTTGGGAGCAATCTTAGTTAGCTTGAAAGCAAACTTTAAAAAAAAATGCCCGAGCCCGAGCAGAGCCTAAGCAAAAAAAAAAGAGCCCGAACCCGAGCTGACCCCAAAACAAGGAAATAAAAAGAGCCCGAGCCCGAGCTCAGCCCAAGACAAGGGAATAGAAAAAGCCCGAGCACAGCCCAAGAAAAGGAAATAAAAAAAGCCCAAGCCCGAGCAGAGCCCAAGACATGAAAAAAGAGCCCGAGCGCAAGAAATGAAATAAAAATAGCCCAAGAGAAGAGAAAAATTGAGCCCGAGCTGAGCTCAAACTTGAAAAAAAACCCTGAGAACAGAACACAGCTAAACTACTCTTGTCGGGCTCTTCTAATATTGTAACGAAAAGACCCACATCTTAAGAAAACAAGAATGTGTCCAACTGTTCTTGCTTGAGCTCTTTTCACTTTGTAACGAAAAGAGCCCAGGTAACAGCAATGCTTAACTCTTAAAGAACAAGGCGGTAGGATTTGAATCCTACCCTTTTTTAAATTCACGATTCCATTGTCCGTGGAATATCTAAAAATATGAGGTTTAGTAACTTCGTTTAGAACCGTTTTCTCTACCACAAATTGTTCGTAAAGTGGTGATAAGTTTCATAGATTAGGGCCAATATTACATCAAGTTAAAAAGCCCATTTGACTCTGGCAAACCAAAATTATGGTACCATTGACGCAAGCGGTAGGATTAATAATCGATAATTGGCCATTAAATTCTCCAGCAAACGTCATGGTACAAAAGTATCTTAAATTGTGTCTAAAATATTATGTCGTGGTGTATTATTATTAGTAGTGAGAGTAACTAATATAAGTTGAACTTACAATCTCCAGCAAGCAAGGTATTAACGTTACATTCCTAAAATAAACAAAAATAAATTAGTGTAATCAATACTACCGGATGTGTTGAAGTTGCTGACGAAACAAAATAAAATTAATATAAAATTCAAAAAAATAATGAATCAAATAGTTTGCAATCATGATATGATGAACAAAACGCTATATAATTAGAGAAATATTGCTTTGCAATGATTATTTATAGCCCGACTTCAAAATTTTTGAATCACATTGCAATAGCGTCGTTGTCATTTTAGTAGTTTATTGGTATTACGTTATAGTTAACTTCACCAAAACCATAAGCAGCAAAAACTGCCAAACTATGTATCGCTTTTTCAAGGAAAAATTTTAATTTAAAATATAATTTTTATAAATACAAAAGTAAACTACGATTTTATACTGTTTGAAGCCGATTAGACAGGTAAGTTTGTCTGTTTAGAAACAATTTATAATATGAGTCAATTCTAGTAAATTGTCGTTAAAAATTGGGTATTTCCTATTACTTTTTAATACTTTCGTCTATGCTATCTGGATTTTATAGTTTGTATTTTGTTTGACTATTAACTCATATTATCTCTGACAGATTAGAAAATTTAAGTTACTTTTCTTATAACTTATCGTCGTTGACAAAAAATGTCAGAAAGAATGGGGTTTCAGTGTCAAATTGTGACCCAACCTTTTATGAATCGAATGTGGGCAAAATGATTTGAATTGGTCGAAGCGTTCAAAAGTTATGATTAACTAAAAAATAAGCTTTAAAAAATTATGATTAGAAAAGAAATGTCTGGCCACCTTGGTTTTAAGTTTATTTGGCTCTCCTGAAAAAAGTTTTCGCGCTTGGCACATAATGGGTGCGACCAAAAAAAATCAGATGGCACATAATGGATTGACAAGAAAATTCAGAAAGCACATAATGAAACGACAACTGAATTTCCTTAGCACATAATGAACCTTCAACGTTATGACTTTTATCTTTTTTCGTGTTGTATAATTTTTGTACTGCCTTCTAACATTTCATAGTATGACATTTCGTATTTCAAATTTCCTTTTTTCTGTAACTAATTCAGAAATTAATTAAATTCTTGTTAGGTACTTACGCTGAAGAGATCCACTGCGAGTACATAGATATTCTTGTCTATGCCGGGTTTCATTCTGGGCCATAATTGGTCGAACAAATCTTTAATTCCTTCATTGAATGCTACCCAATCTATTGGTTCACCATTTACTAGTGTTTCTGTAGTTTTCATTGCGAGTGAGTCAAATAAGAAATTTACTGATGCAGATTGGATATCAAATACTCCGTTGGGATAGACTAGTACTTTAAAAACAACGTCAACTTTTGCTCCTTTTATCTCGATACTGTAGTCCCCACGTGAGACTATTTCCTGAGTTTCACCATCTACTATTGTTAAGTCAGCATCATGTTTACCCACCAAGTGAAGAACCTCGATGTTAACGTCAAACTTTACATCCGATGGGATTCCAAATTCAAAACTTAAATCATCTTTGATTGTCGATGCTCCAGTAAGAACCGATTCACTGTAAATTAAAAAACATTAAATTATGTAGTATTGTTCTAAAAATATTATTTATTGTAAATTTTGAGAACACACGAGGAGGAACGGTCTTTGTAAGCACCGAATCTTACAAATTAAATAGTTACATATTTCAATTCCTTCAGCTAACTTATATATTTTATAGGAAGGAGTAGGAGTCCAGCTTAAGTTTAAGTTTATAAGTTACGGAATGAATTAGAATTGGTGGATTAGTCTCTAATATACTGATGTTTGCATTTTTTTTTTTTTCAAAATTTCCAAATTTTTAAAACTGCAGTCTGTGGCTTTTAAATTATCCAAATTTCAATAACTGTAAAAGTTCTTTTAACAAGGTTGAATTATGATATGGAGTAATTGTCTGATTACCGGCGAGTTTAGTAAACTATTGTCAATACTTACCAAGTACTCATTGTTCCAATTAAGTTTTTACTATTAAAGGTGTAGAAACCATCTTCCACCTTATATGGGTCGGGCAATTTCGGCAACACTGGAACTAGTAAGTTGGATGATTGACCTCTTCGCTCTATTCCTTTTATCAAGCTGAGTGTCAGAATGTTTTCAAATTGCTCTACTAAACCTGTAAAGAAAATATAAGTGACTTATTTTAATATTGTTGAGAATTTTTTACTTGACAGTGTTCAGATTTAGCGACCGTCAATTACGGTTTTACTTAAAAATCAGAATACTCAGTGGTTCTGGTACTATATATCAAGTGCTTATGGTGTTGCCATAGACAGTTACACATTCACTAACAATTCATGCCATAATATTTCTAATTTACATTTTGCGGCACTATATTTATGTGTACTGAATTTGTCGACACTAGTTCATATCAAACATGATTAATATGAAATACCTGGAAATGTACCTTCTAAGATGCTAAGTAATGTGAGTAGGTAACATGTTGTGGCAACACTCCATTTAACCTCCAAAAGTTATCAAATATCACAGTTAATTGGCATATGATTCATATCCAAATGCGATGCCGTTGGAATACTTTTGTCAAACAATCCTGAAAAATATTTAAATTTTACCTCTTCAGATAGAGTACCAAATTTCAGAAATTTTAAAACGGAAAGAGATAGCACATTAGAATAAATGTGACAGCCCTCCTTAAAGCAACCGACCTACCCACCAACCATCAGCTTTCCACCCACCACCAACCTATAAATCTGTTTTCCCATTAGACACTGACCACTGGCCTAGATCAACGTTGTTGTTAGATCTACTTCCCGCTCACATGTGAACCTTGGTTTTTTCATTGGCCCAGGCCATCGACCTAAGAACCTAGGTTTTTTTCCCTACACACCGACAACCGACCTAGACCTATAGTGATGCTGCATCACGCCATCCTACGGACCTAAGTATTCACATTGCCCTAGACCTATGGTGTTGCAGGATACTATGAAGATAAGTTTTGCCAGCTACCAATAACAGCCGTCATGAGAGGAGCCCGCCTGTCGCATAAACAATTGACAAGAAAAATATTCATAACTTGCATTAAATAAATTGTCACATCTTTTAATCAATAGCGGACAAATTCACACATGTTTGGACATGAAATCAAAGAAATGAATAATCCTACCACAAACAAGTAAAAACATGACCAAGCTATGTGACCAACAATGACACCCACAGCTAAAAAACCTAGTCCACCGGCCCCAGTACCCAAGTTTTAAAACAAACCGTAACCTCAAAAAATTAAGTTTTGATCAACCCAGCTACATGAAAATTAAGTCTTCTCATATCTCAACCTCATAGAATATTAATCTTTCCACAGCCCATCCACATAAAAATTCAGTGTTCCTGCATCGTACCGTATAAAAGTTATGTCTTCCCGCATTCTACAAACATGAATCCGCAGCCACAACCAACTTCAGCCGACAAAAAGCATACATTGTCAACCACGAAATCCTTACGTTCCGCAATCAAATCATGTGTGTAACTATGGGAATCCATAAAATCATAAATGATAAAAAACCAATAAGATAAGTCTAATTTCTATACGGCAGCCTTGGTAATGAACCCTCATTCTACATTGTAAATATTACTTGCCCTAATATGCATAAATCTTGCTTGACTGCTTCAAAAAATACAAAGTTTTCTCTAATATTCAAGCACAAGTGAACTTTGACTTAATTTTTTCCAAAAGAAATACGTTGAACTAAATCATAATTTTGTATTCCTCGACCACCGAAAATCCAGCATTATTTCTTAACATTTAAGTAATAAATACATGACTATAGATGCCATGAAAAAATGATATTATATTACTGAACTTTTCATCATACTTTGTTTTGTTTAGCATATGATAGAGGGAAGTTTGTAACCAATTTTAAACAGTATAACTATCTGTGCCGCCGTTGATCAATCTTGACCTTGAAAACCGGAATCAAACTTTGCACATAAGATATTGATAATTTGAATTGTGCACAGTAATTAAGTTTACCAGCATGTTTCAGTGTGCTAGTTCCAAGTTCTGATACTTTTCGTCACAGAATAATCGTCTCAAAATATGCGTCACACGGAATATTCGTCACACGGAATATTCGTCACAAGGAAAGTTCGTCACACGCAAAGTCCGTCACACCGAGTATTCGACAAAGAAATTTATTGAAATCGACGCTTAAAATATTTTTTTTTAAACTTGGTGAAATGCAAGCAGTATATTAGGTAGCATAATTACTGCAATCATGATGTTACTAATCATTCTTACCTAAGAATTTGGAATTAGCTGTTCAGTGGATACGTGTATATAGTTTGTTAATTATAATTATGTTTTTATTTTGTTTTAATCAAATCTTAAATGAAATTTTTTAGAATTTATGTAGACAAGCTTCACTCGAATGATTCGGACTTTGGATGAAACAACTATTAAATTATCTAGAAATTAGGATTTTTTTTTCAATAAAATTATGATTATGATTTATTTGAGATTTATGAGGTGATTTATTCATTTTTAATTTTTTAAGCAATTTTTATTACGAGATTTGCGTGTAACGAACTGTTCCTGTGACAAACAATCAATGTGACAAATAATCCATTTGTCGGATCTTTCAGTGTGACGAACAGTGTGATGAACTTTCCGCGTGACGAGCAATTCTTGTGACAACATTCCGTAAAACTTTTCATGTGACTAAAATTCTGTGACGAACTGTCTNAGCGTGACGAGCAATTCTTGTGACAACATTCCGTAAAACTTTTCATGTGACTAAAATTCTGTGACGAACTGTCTGCAACAATTTTTTGTGACGAATATCTGTGTGACGAATTGTTCATAGAGCCCTACTTTCATGTGTTTTGCCTTTAGAAATGGTGTGGCTGAAATTGGTAATATTGATTGGGATGACATGGAAAAAGTAACCCAATATTTTACAGAATTCCTCTAGTTCATTACATTTTGCAATAATAGGACACAGTTAATGTATTCAATGATCCGCTGTTTGTCATGAAGACCAATCTGGCAGATTTGTAGAAAATTTCCAAAATTTTATGATTTGACATTTCGTCATCATGTTTCATTTTCTTCAGACTGTGATATTGTATAGGAAAGTTTGTAATCAGCTTAACCTATTAATATCTATCTATGCCGTTGACCAATCTTGACCATGTAAACAAAAATCAAAATTTGTAACAAAGAATCTTATAAATTTGAAGTATACTGAGTTCGTTGTTTACAAGTATGAGACAAAAAGTACAGTAGCCGGTGTATCTCTACATTGGACCATGGGTTTCCTTAACTCACAGGAGAGTTTTAACTCATACTTGTCATTGTCAAAGGGCTCAAAGCCTCGCTTGGCTACTGTGAAAGTAAGAGTTTCCTCATATCTAGCCACCGGTAGATACAGAATCCTTCCCACAGAACCCATTTTCCCAGTAACACTGGTCCCCAGTATTTATTCTCAAGAACCTACTGTATTCTCTAACCCAGTACACCTAAACTTAATTATCTATCGTTTGTGAAAATTTTCGTCAAATGGCAGAAATTCAACGCCCAGATTATTTACAACTGAAGAGATAACCTAACTAACGGGATGAAAACCCTGCAAGACTTTGAAAAAGTTTTGGAGTTGGGGAGACTCGAACCGGGTTTCTGCTCTCCGGTTAGGTAATCCTGAGTGAACTAGCAATTTACTTGGTCTTTATAAATTTATAAAACATTTTATAAATATAGTTATAAAAATCGTTAACTCATTTAACACCAATTCTTGCTTGATTACCTGTGTTTTGATTGAAAATACTTTTTTGACTTCCTATGTTTGCACCTGTTGATAGAGCTAACACAAATCCAAACAATATGAGAACAATCTGCTCCATTTTGCTAATGTTCTTCAAATTATGTTGCGATGATGGATGAAAGTAAAGCAGTAATGTTAATTTATATGTCACCTGACTCTACTTTTTATTATCTTATATAAAATTATCTTTAGTTTCAACTAAATAAATAACTAAATAATCAGTGAGATAAAAGTGTTCGACAATGGTGAAATTTGACAAGTGACATTTAATTAATTTAATTAATTTAATGCTGAACCAATGATATTTTTTTCGTCACCTGCAACTTAACAATAGGAATTTTACTCGCTATTGTGAAATACCTGCTGATTTTACAGGATTGTAAGATTACAAATGTAGTCAATGCAACACATAAATTAAAGATTTTTTTTTCTAAAATAGTAGTCAATGCAACACATAAATTAAAGATTTTTTTTTCTAAAATAGTAGTCAAGGCAACACATAAATTAAAGATTTTTTTTTCTAAAATACAATCAAATTATAATATACAAACGTTCGCACATATATTGTAATTGTTTATGTTTGATACCCTAGTAATTTTTATACTACTTGAGCTATCGTTTTTATATGAATCCTTTTCAAATATATATTTTTATATTGGTGCATCATCACTTAGGAATTTTTGGTGTAAAAGTGCTAGATACACAAATGTTATTATGAATTGTAAAACTACCGTTCACAAAAATAATATTAAAATACATTATTAAAATAGAAAAATGTATCCAACGAAAACATTTCGTAGGATATAAATCTGATAAACAAAGATTTTACAGTTAGCTAAACTAGATCCAAGTTGACTCATATCTGACCTATTTATAAATTAGTTAAAATTTTTTGTTTGATTTATATGGGTCAATCGAAGATATGCTTTATTCTTACTCAAACTATCCATTTTCGTTAAATGGTGTTTAATTCCTTTTCCTTTTTATAATGATGATTTGTGAGTGCTTTGTTTTTTAAACAGTAGAAAAAGTTAACTATTTTGAATTAATTGAATTAGTTGCCCTTTTAAATTATGAAAATGTGTAGAGTGAAGCCGATTCTCAGATTGGTAACTTAACTCTTTTTTAGAGCATCACATACTATGAGTTCAGTTGCCGAATAAAAGCGAGTGAAAAAGAGCCGAGGTTTATTTGTAAACGCTAGTAATTAATGAAGCCTCTCGAAGTTTATTAATTATGATTACATCCTCAAGTGTTAGTGATTTTCCGTTTCAAATTTCGAATGTATGAGTCCTACTGACAGTAATTCTAGTACTGAAAATCCTCAAATAATTGTATAAAATTGTGCCAGTCCCCACAATAGCTAATTGAAGTATAACAAGATTTTTTTCTGTTAAATTAGTTGTGATATCAAATTGTTCACAAATTTCCCTTGTGATTCCCTTGATGCCCAGCGGAGAAATATGTTGGAAGCAAAAGGCAAAATACTTGGATACTTCCACGTACGTCACCATCTCAAACCACGTCAAGAAATGGGCCATATTCGTTCCAAAAGTGATGTCTTTCGATCTTTCATTTACTGTCCATTGATTACCATAAGTTTCTGCGAAAACAATGGAATATGTAGCAACCGTGAATCCAGCAGCAAATTGCGCAGACTACAAAGCATAGCCAAACTCACAAGGAACAATAATTAAAATTTACTAATGACGATAAAACGAGAAGTAATAGACTGTATGTGCAATGTGGCATCTTCGTGGTATCGCAACGCCGTGGTATCTCTTTTTTGAGTTACGATAAAGAAGAGGTTACGATACCACCTCTCACTTTGTGCACCCTAAATCCCAAACTTCGGTGAAATGCTACATTTCTCTTAACTTGATTAAAAAGTAAGTAAAACAAAGAAAATCAAAACAAGGATTCTTTGAAATAAAGAAGGGACAGTGATAAAATCCTTGGATTTTGAGAGAACAAGGCTAAAAGCAATACGACGGGAAATAAAACAATAAGATACCACTGCCGTATCGGAAGGCTTTTTACGGACG
Organism: Holacanthella duospinosa; assembly: GCA_002738285.1. NCBI lineage: Eukaryota > Metazoa > Arthropoda > Collembola > Poduromorpha > Neanuridae > Holacanthella > Holacanthella duospinosa. The sequence goes on along the minus strand of NIPM01000397.1, from coordinate 145,107 downwards.
ATACCACGCCGTATCCTCCTGTGGTATCTTAACTCCAAAAGTGGGTGGAGCGAGTGTTATCGAGATACCATGGAGTTGCGATACCACGGAGATACCACGGAGATCCCACTTTGCACATACTATCTAATATGTACTAAAAGTAACTTTAATTGGACGAAATTTTTTAATCGAATTTGTTTTGTCGTTCCTCGGAACTCTCATTGCCCAGAGTGTATCCAAGGTGTTTGTTGATTCTCCGCGCAGTAGGATGACGACATTCATATCTGACAGCGCTATTCGAAAGTATAGATTATACCGGAGCTTCTGTTGTTTACAAACAATTTTATAAACAATAATTAGAAGTGATTGACCTTACTCGTGAAGTCAGGTATAATAGTAACTTTTTATAATTTGAAATTTCCATAGAAACAAGCGAGATGTTCCATATTTCTGGATATGAACCACCCGTTGAATCTTATTACCATAATAGGATTCAATTGATGCCTAATTAGGAATAGATGATGGTAAGATGGTTTTATGATGATAAATTTCTGTGATGAGATGTTTAGTCTTAAAGACCCGGGTAATATGGGACAGAGTTTATCCTTTTAATTGTTTCTTTTCCGATCTCGAAAGAAAATTATATGTGGCAGTTGGTTAATACTACAAGAAAAACTAGAGAAGGAAAAGCACGAAAAATTCAAATTTTTTTCACTAGATGAAGAATTTTGGGTTCTGCTAACCGAAACCCTTGGTTCTCATATCACACAACAGTTGGCCATATTAAAAAGAATGAAAAATATAAATTCATTTTGGCAGTTCCATAATTGGACACCACTCCTTGCCGTAAGCTGTCGACAACTGCCCATCGCCCAATGCCAACCAGAGCTGAGAACTGCCCACCAACCCACCACACCCTAAATTTTCCATTGGAAGCATAAATTTGTTTAATACACTTATACAATCTCACATAAATTTAGCATTGAAGTATTGGTTAAATATATCTTACCTTACTGTTAGAATTCTGTTTGCATAAAAAATTCAACTGAGGGACCTGAGAACCTAATAACTAAGGATTATGACCATGAGACTTAAGAGAAAACAAAAGCTAAAGAAAATCTAAAATAAAACGTAAATGAAACCCGTTGTAAACGGAGAAATCATGTGTTGCAGTGCTAAAACGCAGGGAGGAATGTGAACGGTAGATTGTTATGAAGCCATGTTGGGTGGGAGCGCGGAAAATTTTGCGGTAGGGTGAACGGGGTTGGCTAATGTCGGGGTCGGGTCATGTACCGGGCTAGGCTAATGTCTGGGGTAAGGTCGTGGTATATTGTAAGGTCGATGTCGGCTGATCCCCGGGTCGGGTAATTCCAGGGGTTCGGTAATGCTAATAGTTAGGTAACGTCAGGGTCGGGTCGTTCCAGGAGTCGAGGATTGTTTAGGGTTGCGTAATGTCAGGATCTTGTTACGCTTGGGGTCGGATAAAGTCTGGGGTAGAGTAATGCCCGGGCCTGGGTAATGCCTGACATATTGTAATGTCCGCGTCTGGTTATGCTCGGGGTCGGGTAATGTCTAGGGTAGGGTAATATACGAACTCGGGTAATGCCTGGCAAATTGTAAGGTCGAAATATGCTGATGCCGATGTCGGGTAATGACAGGGGTCGGGTAATGCCCGGGGTTGGGTAATGTCCGGGGTAGTGTAATGCTAGGTTGTTAGGATGCGCGGGGTGGGGTTTGAAGCTTAGGCTATTCTGTAGTGAAAACCCCATATCGATCCATCCTTTGGTTATCGAAATATTCGAGATTTTATTTAACATTTAAATTCCCATAAGGGAAAAATTGAGGTTTAGGAAAAAAATAAAAAACGCTAGGTCAGAGTTGACGAATATGGCTCATCTTCGAACTTGTCTGTTCATGGTGTATGGGCTATCGATTAGTGAAAACCGCATCTCGATCCGTCAATTAGTTTTTGAGTTAGAGCATCGACAGTCGAACGGACGGACAAGATAGATTTATAATGTTTGCAATACATAATAATCAAATGGATTTTCTATTGGCAGTATTTTGTGTAGACTGTATATTCTATAGGTCGTATGTTTCAAAGAGTGTGTTTTTACAGGCAATATTTTCTAGAGGCTGAAATTTTCCTAGACCAATAGAAATATTCCAGGACGAGATGAAGAAATCGATATTCATTTTTGTTGGAACATACTTCTCGGATACTTGGCGTTTAGACCTGGTCGTCTCAGCATTGACTTGCGCAGCTTCAATTAATATTTCATTATTTGTCAATTTTTTTTTCCTTTGGCTCTAGCCCTTTTCACTCGATTTGATATCGCATACCACTACACTTTATAATAGTTCTTCGGTAAAGAATACTCTCAGGTCAATTGAAAATTTATTCCAGGAAAAGTAAATTATATTTCCCTGCATTGAATTAAATTCAAATTAGTAGTTATTTGACGTGCAATATACACTATTGGAGCTATAAAACTAAAGTAAAGAGTTGCAGATTTGAGAAATGAATTGTTTTTAATAATTTAATTTTTCAAATCAATTCTTGCGCATTGTCTTCAAACGAACTGTATTTATGCACTTTATTATGTGTAAACATTATAAATCTGTGTTGTCCGTCCGTCCAAGCTCTCACTCAAAAACTAATTGACAGAGCGAGTTGCGGTTTTAACTAATAAAAAGTCTATGCACTAGAAACATAAAAGTTCGAAGATGAGCCAGATCCGTCAACTCTGACCTAGTTTTTTATTTTTATCACGAAACTCCAATTTTGCCTTATGGGAGTTTATATGTTAAAAATTAGGTCGAACATTTCGATAACCAATGGAATATAAGGTTTTTACTATGGAATAGCACATGCCTCATTACCCTACCGCGGGCATTACCATAACACTAACATTACCCTGACACAGAAATTGCCCGAACACGGGCATAACCCAACCCCTGATATTACGCAACCCTGGACATTCCCATACCCTGAAATTACCCAACATCAGGCATTACTCGAAAATCTCAACCCGACCTTACAATATGCTAGGCATTATCCGAGCCCAGACATTATACTCCACCACGACATTACAATATGCCAGGCATTACCCTACCCTAGACATTACTCGACCCCGACATTACTCGACCCGACCCCGACCTTATCCTACCCCGGGCATTACTCTACGCCAGGCATCAGCTCGACCACCCTACAGCCAAATCTCCCTCGCTACCACCCAACTACCCTTTCTATCGGCCTACCGTTCACCTTCCTCCCTACGTTTCATGCATTGCAACACATGGTTATGCCCTTTTGGCAACGGTTTATTTTATAAGAATCTCGATCGTAATACTCTTACAACTATCTCCAGCAACCCCTTTTACACACCATAAAATATGAAAACCAATAAAGATTACAGTCATAAGTGAACGCACTCCACGACACAGTTGGATAATGCTCTTTTGATTAACTTTTCGTGCACATTCAGTCACCCCATTCAATTCAAGATAAAGAGGCATTTACCAGTTACCTTCCGGTTGAACATGCTGTGAATAGAACTATAACAATTGTGTTCTATTTTCGGAAAGAATAATTTCAAGGTCAAGGAAAAATTCGAGTAAACTTAAAAAATTTTTATAAAGGGTACCACCTTCCCCAAAATGTATACTTGGTACATAACTTTTCCATTTCTCTTATGATTCATTTGCTAACTTACGTCAATCTTGTAGATATGAAAAGAAGAATCGGATTCTGAAAATGATTCAATTGAAATTTGTTTAAAAAATCTAAATTCGTTTCAAAAATATTGCTAACCTGTGGTCAGTGTGCTATTATCGGTTCAATGGATTAGTTTGAGAAGAATCAATTAGATTCAATGTATGACACTTCTAACAAACTTCATCCCAATTATTCATTTAATGCATTTCGGAATGCTTGGATTTATAAGAATTTATGCTTCATTATCCCTTGGGTATAGGAGTTTATGGTTCTCTATACCTTGAACCTTTTCAGATATATTGCATCGGTATTTATTGAAAGAAATTAATTTTTACATTGTTTCAATTACAATTCTGTTCATATATTAGATAATTTGAATACGGATGATATGGTTAGAGAGGACAGCAGAGTAGAGCAATGTTATTCAGAGCAGTGTCATCTTCTGCAAATTCAATAAAAATATAAATTTATCAAATTGAATTTTATAATTCGGTATTATGAACTATAATGAAATTGTTTTTTTTTAAAGTGAGAATTTTGAAAATATCTTACTCGTAGGTGATTGATCTGGCTCAATTTGTGTTCTTAATCCACATGCAGCAAAGTTATCTTTACAAGTAAATATACTCCTCCATGAACCAAAATCTAGACCATCACCCTCAATAGATTTACCACCGGAGCAAATCATACGAATGTTATTTGTTGCAGTGTCGTCAACGTTTCCACTTCGCTCAACACGGAGTTGAAATCCCTTGATTTTCTCATTACCCGGACAATTGTATGTTTTGCCATACTTTCCCCAATAACCTTCGAGACTTGTGATACTCACAGCAGTATTTGAACAGAAGAGACGTAGACCGTTCATTGCAGTATCATCGGCACCAAATTGGTATTTTTCCGTTCTCACTTGAAATCCATTTGCAAAGCTACCTCCTGGACAACGTTCTAATTCACTTGCCCATTTACCCTCATTCGTAGCGTTGTCAGATTGTATGACGTAAGAATGATCTATAGTAAATCAAAAAAAAAAATTTTTTTAATTGAATGTAACATCAATATGTATTTACCGTTTTCATACGTTTTTCAAGAAAGCAAAAAAAAAGTCCAAAAGGCTACAAACATAAACATTCATCTGAGGATTGGGGAGTGTACAAGTTCACATATTGTTTTCACTATTGTGCATGCTACATTGACACACATTAAGTTAATAATGGATTGCCACACTTTCAATTTGGTGTTGTAGTGTCATGGATTCATGATTCCGTTTTTTTAAAATGCACGTTTTGCACAAAACATTTTATCGAGTTTTTCTACTTTTGTTAGTGTTATTGAAAATATTAATATTCACCATGTTCGCCATGTATAAAAATACAGAATAGATATTTAAACAGATAAACTTGTTGAGACGATAATTTGTTGCAGTGGCGATATTGTTGAAATTAAATATACTCAATGCTTTATTACCTGGAGGAGGTGGTGGAGGTTGTGCTGGACATGTAGGCTCGTTTATATTATCGAAGTTTTTCAACTTATGGGAAATTTGATTGTCGACGCTCGATTTTCCACTCCTTCGGATGCAAGTAACTAAAAATTAAAATATAATTTAAAATTTTCAATTATTGATAATACTATTTCTAATACTGATGATAAAATAATAAAAGAAATTTAGTGTAATTAATGTTCTCATAATGTCAATTTGTCCTTATTTCAAAACATTGTATTAAGGTTAAAAAGAAAAACATTGAAAAGTAATGTAGAACGCAAAACATTAAGTGTTTTCAGTCATTAATAAACAAGTTACAATTTTGATGAAAATTTGAATTGTTGGATGTAATTCTGAAACCTATTAGTATATTGTTTCAAAAAAACATTTAGAAATAAAAATTTCCAAGAAAAATATCATACTTATTTTCGTAGTAATCGCAGAAACTTTATATTTTGTATGTCATATACTACTTTTAGTTTTGCATGCTTTTTTCAAAATTATTACTTTTCCCAAAACAAAAAATTCAACTCTNAGTCATATACTACTTTTAGTTTTGCATGCTTTTTTCAAAATTATTACTTTTCCCAAAACAAAAAATTCAACTCTTATGCTAGGTTTACTACTCGACTTTTTCACGTGAAAAGGCAAAAGTGAAATGAAAATTGTTCATTTCACCAACNTTACTAACCTCCTTCTTCAAAACTGAATCTGTTTCGTGGAACTTCGTAATGTTTCAATGAAGGAATCCAGTTCCCAAATTCTTGGTTCCAAGTAAAGTTGAAAAATGGGACAAGTAAAGGATACTCACTCTCAAAATTTTTCATAGTCCGACGTCGTGTACTTTCAATAATCTCTTTCACTTTCTCAGTTTCACTTTTATATTTTTGTGCATTGCTTCTGTGTATACGATAGACCACTATTACCACTGCAAGTGTGCTGACAAATAGAATTGTTGCAATGACTGCACCAACTAGTATAACTACGGTTGTTGAAGACGAGTCTGAATTATCTAAAAAATAAAAAGGACAATCGAGATTTATTAGTGAAAACCATTAGAGATCTGACTAATGTCGCTTTATGCTAGGTTTACTACTCGACTTTTTCACGTGAAAAGGCAAAAGTGAAATGAAAATTGTTCATTTCACCAACTTTTCACACTTGCGGTTTATTGCTATGATTCTCACTCAGTGAAAAGTTTGAGTGAGATGAAAAACAGTTCATTTACACCCAGACCCTGCGTGAAATCAAGACACTTCTTCTCACCCGTGGAATTGTCTACTTTTCTGGGAAATTTAAAAAGACATTGAATTTTAAAGAGCAGACTTAATGTTTGCATTTGATTATAATTAATTAAATCACCATGAAACGCTGCCACGAAAGATTTGGTGCGAAGAAGCTAATTGACGACGAATTAAGGGGACTTGCTAAAAAAGTTCAGAATAAATCGAGTCTAAGGGACCTCGCCGATCCAGGTCATAAAAAGCAGATATAATAACCTCTACCTGGGAATACATTACAGATGTCACTGGACACTCTGGTTAGTTTCAATAATTACAACTACCCAGTGCATGATAAATTAAATAAAAAGTCATATAAAGCCACCAAAAAACTTTTTAATACAATGAGCAAATTGGTCACCATCAGAAAACAGGCAAACCCACAAATAGTTCAATCGAGATACGAATCATNAGTTTCAATAATTACAACTACCCAGTGCATGATAAATTAAATAAAAAGTCATATAAAGCCACCAAAAAACTTTTGAATACAATGAGCAAATTGGTCACCATCAGAAAACAGGCAAACCCACAAATAGTTCAATCGAGATACGAATCATNTAATACAATGAGCAAATTGGTCACCATCAGAAAACAGGCAAACCCACAAATAGTTCAATCGAGATACGAATCATTTACTATAACTTGGATCTAATGCCTTCAAACCTTCCCGAGGAAACTGTGGAGGACCTCAATTGCGGTCCTCCACAACATAATAATTTATTGATTTAATTTCATTTAAATTAAAAATTAAAAAAAAAAAAAAAATTTCCCGTTAGTACTAAACCGTAGGGGGAAATGCAAGTGAAATTTGGTTTGAAATTTCAATTTCCTCTACTTTCTTGGGTGGAATGAAATTTCCATTTCACGTGGATGAAACAGATTTTTCATTTCAAAAATTTTCACGTGGAAATCGAGCAGTAAACTAGGCATTATTAGTTAAATGAACATAGTTTTGTCGTCATTGCTTTCTGCAACAAATTGAATTGGGCAAAAATCTCTTCTCTTTGTCCTATGTTGGGTTATACTATTATTTTTAATGAGGTTAACTATAAATTGTACTTACGATCTCCAGCAAGCATAGTATTTGCGTTACATTGCTAAAATAAAGAAAATATAAATTAACTTAATTAATAGTACCAGATGTGTTTAAAATAATTTTTTAAATTCAAGTTGTCCAACAGACTAAATTCATAGAAAATCAAACAAATAGTGACTCAAATCAGTTACAATCATGATATGAACTTTTGATTTTCTTTGGTTTCTCAGAAATATCACTAAAATTTAAGTTACTTTTCTTAAGAGTTTAAACTTATCTTTATGTATTCAGTCACTGGATTCGTCTTCAATAATTTTTGTACTATTTTCAAACATTTCATACTATAATATATTCATTTCTATTTCAAATTCCTTTTCTTGTATTTAGTTCAGAATTTAATTTAATTAGCTACTTACACTGAAGTAATCTACTGCAAGTGCATGGACTTTCTTGTCTACATTCGGTTTCATTCTCTCCCATAATTGGTCAAACAAATCCTTAATTCCTTCATTGAATGCTTCCCAATCAAGTGGTTCGCCACTTGCAATTGTTTCTGTAGTATTCATTGCGAGTGAGACAAACGAGAAATCTACTGATGCAGATTTGATATCAAATGCTCCATTGGGATAGAGTAGTACTTCAAAGAAAACGTCAACTTTTGTGCCTTTTATGTCGACGGTGTAGTCACCACGTGAGACAATATCCAGAGTGTCACCATCTATTTGTAATTTAGCATCATGTTGACCTTCCAAGTGAAGCGACTCAATCTCAACGGCAAACTTTACGTCCGCTGGGACACCAAAATCAAAAGTTAAATCATCTTTGACGGTCGCTCCTCCAGTGAGGACGGAGTTGCTATAAATTTGAAAAAAAAATTTATATAAAATAATATAGTGCTATTGCTGTTTTAAAACTATAGACTTATTAAAATAATTTCAAAATGACAAAAAAAAATTTTTAATAAAAACAGAAGATTTGACGAAATGAAAATGATAATTGAAACCCATTTTTACATGTTAAACGTCCATTAGCCAATTTCGAAGTGGTGCAGCAGAGCGGCAATTATATACAACTAATGTGTGCAACTAAAACTCATCCAAAACCTCCATCATAACCGCTCGCGTAGCTGGTCATAAAAGTAGGCTTATTTGTACAATAACTCACCTTCGCGAATTCTGGTAAGTTATATCATATATCAATCAATCAGAGATGTATGGCAGATTACAAACCTGAGTTGCAATTTCAACTCAAAATTGTGCAAACATTTTTGCCAATTGTCCCATTTTTGTGAATATGATTTTCCCAATGGTTCTAGTTCGGAATTTACCAAGTGATACGTCAATCAATTAATAATTTTGTCCATATTTCGACCACTAATCTCGTTTCGGTCAAATTTTACTAAACATTTGAAAATTTGTATGGAAATCTTTGTTTTAACTGTCCATTTATACTTAGATACAGGCAAGTAAGCGATACGATTTAGCACAATTTTTTCACGTATGTACGTATACTGATTAGCATATTGATTATCCATGTTGCAACGCAATGTTGCTAAGCATTTTGACGTGCTTAAAAACAAGACTGATCTTGTATAAGTCCGCCGGTTCTGAAGCGTGCAGAGGTCAGCAATTATTAATCTGATATCTTTTCTAGTTGCTAAACTTGTTTGGGCTACATATGAATACGAATAAAAGCGTCACAATGATAATTTTAGTATCAATCGCATAATTTTTTATCCTATACCTAGCGAATGAAATTTTTTTGTAGAATTGTTTCGAAATTTTTGCAAAACTTGGCCTACTATATATCAAATCCGGAATCCACAGAAAATTCTTTATTGACGGACACATCATTTGCTAAATATGGATCAACATTATGTAAATCATACTAAAAAGAATGTGTGTTTGGCACAACTATTCTAATTTTTTTTGCTAAGCTAGACTTCTTATTAGATCGTCTGAAATGGATGTCAAATTCATAATATACACTAAATTTCCAAACCATTGGCACATGACTTACTCATAAAAATTTGCGAAATTGAGTTATTCTAAGAACAAGCCTTCTTCTTTGCCCATATACGCATGCGACTTTGATGAAACCTTTGAGTGTATTTTAGTCGACACTTCAGTTTGTTGGAAAAGTTGAATTCACTGTTTTGATTGATTTTTGCCGGATGCACAAAAAGCTCGTGGACTTAATAAAACCTGATCGGTATGTGAAATGCCTGGTCAATTTTACATGGCAGTACCATACTGGTTTTCTTTACTTACTCTGTTTTTGAATAAATCAATTTGGTGGAATCTTAGTAGGAAAGCTTGAGTGCCAAAGTGGAGAAAAAAGTTAAATGTCTCTAGTCCTTAACATATCGGTTACTTCAGCTTTTACAATTTTATAAGGAGGAGAGTATAGCATAACTTTGTAACTTACGGGATAAGTTAAAAGTGATAGATCTCTGTCTAATGCATTAATGTTTACTTCTACTTTTAACAAAATTCCTTACTTTATACAACTAAGTCTGCAGGATTCAAATTATAAGAATTTGATTAAGAACTGTAAATTCCATCAAATGTCTGAATTAGATCTGAAGTAATTGTTTGTTTACCAGTTAGTTTAGTAAACAATTTTAAATACATACCAAGTAGTCATTGTTCCGACTACGTTTTCACTATCAAAGTTATAGTATTTGTCTTCAACATCATATGGGTCGGGTAGTTTTGGCAACACTGGCCTTAGTAAGTGGGAAGATTGGCCTCTTCGCTCTATTCCTTTTATCAAGCTGAGTGCCAGAAAATTTTCAAATTGCTCTTCTGCACCTGCCAAACAAATTCGAGTGTTTTATTATTATCGAGAATTTTGTTCTTGAAATTTTCATGGTGTAGAGACTATAAATTACGATTTTAAATGAAAACCAAATACAGTAAAGTTCGGTTATAGTGACTCCGTAGGGTCCGGCAAGATTAATTCAGTATAGCCGGAGTTCATTATATCTGTATAGTGAACTGACCCTACATTTCAATAATTGTTCATTATATCCAAATATTATACTAAATTCAGCTACGTCGATGTAGAGAAGTACTAGGTGATGAAAATTTGCTTAAGACTGAATACGGTTATGTTCTAATGGTAAATTTCCATTTCAAGTAGAGTCAACGCTTCTATCAATTTCTCCTAAACTCCCGCAATACTAATTTGGGTAAAATTTTGACTTATTTTGACAAAGTATTTTGGTCCCTCCAATTGAACTAGCTCTTGACTTTGAAGCTTGTTTCCCTAATATGTGCTACTTTTCACATCTAGTAACATTTGCGTACAATAACACTCTGGCACGTCCCATGAACTTCTTCCCACTAAATGGACTTCTTCTAAGCAACAACGAAAATTATTTTGTGACTGGATTTGACTTTTAAACTGAGTCTGTTGACAAAAACTCACTCTAAGGTCTCAACTAACAAGGGAACAGTCATGACATGCAAATTAATTTCAAATTAAATTTGAGCTTTTCATGTAGGTATAAGTCAGAAAAGCTCAAAAATGTTTGTCTGATTTCACCGGAAGTTATTTGGAGGGGACTGTGGACCCCCAAATATGGTGCATTATTGTAACAATAATAGTTGGAGAAAACAGTACGATAGAGTTCCACAAATTTTTGAACTGTACGTATTAGATGGGAGTTTTAGAGATACGGAAAAGTGTTGGGTCCCTACCTTGTGGTCGGGGGTTCGAGTCTTGGTCTTCTCGTTAAATTTTTTTCTCTTTATATGTCAACAATATATGTTTCGGATACATTGCAATTTAAATGTTGCTAGAAAATAAGAGTAGTAAGCAAGATTGTATTAGCTCTAAAACGCTTCTGTAATGATTAGAAATGACTGCAGAGTTGTAGAAAAGAAGCGAGAAACTATGAGGGGATGTCCATGCTCAGAAATAATTAGCAAAATTATTCAGAAAAGTAAGATTAATTAAATATGTAAAATTCAAGATTTAAAATTTGCAATTTCAAATATTCGAATTCTAATAATTACTAGAAATGTTATTTAACCTTGGCAATTGGTGACCTCTGATCCAAAACTTTTACCGGTTTGGCTGAAATTTGAAATTTGTACTTCATAAGTATTACTTTAATGAAACTTTGAAAATTTAATTTATCAAATTGAGAAATTTTATAACCTAGGTCATTAGCGACCTCCGATTATTATTTTTCTCAGACGTGGTTGAAATTAAAAATTAGTACCATACAGTTATTATTTTTGCAAATTTCTTTACATTAGTACGGGAGGCCTGCGGGAACCCATGTAAGGGCTGGGGGAACCCATGGGAGGGCTGAGGGAACCCACGCAAAAGCTACGAGAACCACCGGGGGAGCTACGGGAACTCACTGGAGGGCTTTAGGGACCAAAGATAAGGCTGCGGGAACTCACGGGCGGGTTGTGGGAAGCCGAGGAAGGGTTGCGGGAACAAACGCGAGGGCTGCAAAAATCTACGGGAGGGCTGCGGAAATTTACGGGAGGGCTGCGCGAACCAATGGGGGCTGCGGGAACCAACGGGAGGGCTGAGGGGCTCATCGGATGATTGTGGAAACTAATGGGAAGGCTGCGGGGGCCCATTGGGCTTTGGTAACTTGCCGGAGGGCTTTGGTAACCCACGGGAGCCCTAACGTGGGTTCCCGCAGGCCTCCCGTACTAATGTAAAAAAATTTGAAAAAATTACTAATTTATACTATTTTTAATAGAATTTTAATATAATATACTAATTTTTAATTTCAACCGCGTCTGAGAAAAATAAGAATCGGAGGTCGCTAATGACCTATGTTATAAAATTTATCAATTTGATTAATTAAATTTTCAAAGTTTCATTAAAGCAATACTTATGAAGTACAAATTTCAAATCTTGGTTTTTACATATTTAATTAATCTTATTTTTCTGAATAATTTTGCTAATTATTCCTGAGCACGGACATCCCCTCATAGTTTCTCGCTTCTTTTCTACAACTCTGCAGTCATTTCTAATCATTACAGAAGCGTTTTAGAGCTAATACAATCTTGCTCACTACTCTAGCTATTTTCTAGCAACATTTAAATTGCAATGTATCCGAAACATATATTGTTGACATATAGAGAAAAAAAAATTTAACGAGAGACCAAGACTCGAACCCCCGACCACAAGGTAGGGACCCAACACTTTTCCGTATCTCTAAAACTCCCATCTAATACGTACAGTTCAAAAATTTGTGGAACTCTATCGTACTGTTTTCTCCAACTATTATTGTTACAATAATGCATCATATTTGGGGGTCCACAGCCCCCTCCAAATAACTTCCGGTGAAATCGGACAAACATTTTTGAGCTTTTCTGACTTATACCTACATGAAAAGCTCAAATTTAATTTGAAATTAATTTGCAAGTCATGACTGTTCCCTTGTAAGTCTGGTGCATATATGGACATAGAAGAATAAACAAAAATTCATTTGAGGAATTCAGAAGAATTCAGGTTAGAAGTGAGGAGACTCGTACTCTCACACAGTAGCCAAGCGAGGCTTTGATCCCCAGAGACAACGACAAGTATGAGTTAAATACTTTTCTGTGAAATAAGGAAAGCAATCGTCCAATGTAGAAATACACCGACTACTCTACTTTTTGTCACATAATACCCAAGTGTGGTGTCATTGGAACTCATTTGTCAAACAATCCTGAAAAATATTTAGATTTGACCTTAATTTAAAACTTTGATTTTCGAGGGAGTACAAATTTCAAAAAATTTAAGACGGAAGGAGATAGTTAGATTAAATGTGACTACCCCCCTCTAAACCTCCGACCTACCCACCAACCACCAGCTTTCCACCCACCACCAACCTAAGTCTGCGTTGTTGCTACACAATAAACAGACCTAGACTCTATCTTTTCCACCAATCACCGATCTAGGTCTGCGTTTTTGCTACAATACACAGACGTATGAATCTATGTTTTCTCATTAGACATTGACCACCCTCCTAGGTCAGCGTTGTTGTTAGGTCTAAGTCCCGCATTATATCTTAACATTTAAGTAATATAAACACGACATAAATACTATAGTTGGCATGAAAAAATATTATTTTATTGAACGTTTCATCATACTTTATTTTTTTTTAGCGTATGATAGAGTTAAGTGTGTAACCAATTTTAAACAGTATAACTATCTATGCCATGACCAATCTTGAGCTTAAACCCCGAATCAAACTTTGATCACAGGATCTTCATAATTGGAAGTTTACTCAGTTTTTAGTTTACATGTATGTTTTAGTAAGCTAGTTTCATGTGTTTTGCCTTTATAAATGGTGTGGCGCAATTGATAATATTGATGCAGATAACATTATAAATGTAAAACAATATTTTACATTATTCCTCTAGTTCATTACACTGTGCAATATTTGGATTCAATGATCTGCTGTTTGTCATAGGGAACAATCTGGCATATTTGTAAAAAAAAAATTCCGAAATTTTAACCGAAATTTTATGATTTTATAATTCTTCGTCATACTTCATTTTTTTTACACTTATAAGATTGTAAAGAAAAGTTTGTAATCAGCTTAATCTTTATACCTAGCTATGTTGTTGCCCAATATTGACCATGTGTACAAGAACCACAATTTTTTAACAAAGAATCTTATAAATTTGAAATTTGTTGACTTTTTAGGTTACAAGTATATTTGAGTTTATTCAGTTTCAAATGTTAACCTGAAGAGTTTTTATTTTCAGGCTTGATATCTAAGGTACATTGCAAAATTAAAAAAAAAATAATTTCATTTTTGAAGTAGTTTTTTAGTTCTGAGTGAACTAATAATTTACTTCGTTTTGATAAANGGTTACAAGTATATTTGAGTTTATTCAGTTTCAAATGTTTACCTGAAGAGTTTTTATTTTCAGGCTTGATATCTAAGGTACATTGCAAAATTTAAAAAAAAATAATTTCATTTTTGAAGTAGTTTTTTAGTTCTGAGTGAACTAATAATTTACTTCGTTTTGATAAATTTATACAACATTTTATAAATATAGATAAAAATTATTAGCTCATTTAACTGCGAAGCTTGATTGATTACCTAGGTTTTGATTGAAAATACTTCTTTGACTCCCTATGTTTGCACCTGCTGATAGAGCTATCACAAATCCAAACAAGATGAAAACAATTTTCGTCATTTTGCTAATGTTCTTCAAAGTAAGTTGTGATTTTGAATAACACTAAAACAAAAATGATACATGATGCGTTACCAGACTTAGTTTTTATTATCTTATATAAAAATTATCTTTTGTTTCAACTAAATAACTTAATCAGTCAGAAGTGTTCGGTCAGAGAAGTGAAGTCAGAAGTCAGTAGAAGTGTTCGACCATGGTAAATTTGGACAGGTGACATTGAATTTTGGAAGCAATGATAATTCGAATTTCGTCACCTGCAACTTGACAATAGAAAATTTGTTACCTATTGTGAAACAGCTGCTGACTGATCGTGCGATACCAAACGTAGTCAACGCAACACATAAATTAAATTTTTTTTTAGTTTTTAAACTAATTAATTTAAAGATTCTTTTAAGATTATTTTTTTTCATTAAACACAACCATATTATAACTTATAAACATTCGCGCTTATATTCTAATTGTGTATGTTTGATACCCTAGTAATTTTTAAACTACTTGAGCTATTGTTTTTATATGAATCCTTTTCAAATGTTTATTTTTATATTGACGCATCATCACTTGGAAACTTTTGGTGTAAAAGTAATATTATACACGAATTTTTTTGTTTGTTTGAGATGAATTGTAAAACTACCGTTTACGAAAGCAATAGTAAAATAGATTATTAAAATATAAAAATGTATCCAACGAAAACATATCGCAGGAGATAAATCTGATAAACAAAAATTTCACAATTAGCCAAACTAAACCCAAGTTGTCTCATATTTCACCTATTTCAAAATTTTTGGAAATTTTTATTCGTGTGATTTATATTGTTTTATATTATATTTTTTATTATAATGATGATTTGTGAGTGCTTTGTTTTTTAAATGGTAGAAAAAGTTAAGTATTTTGTTGCCTCTGAAAGTTTATTAATCATGATTACATCATCAAGTGCCAGTGCTTTGCCGTTGCAGATAACAGTCGATTCATTTATGAAACAAAATCTTGCTAATTTAATGCAACCTTACAACACTAATCGCACTTCTAGAAGCTTCTCTTCAGTTTTAGCAGAATAAAATAACTGTTGGTCCTGGATGTAGTGAATTCCATGTTTTTGGTAAAACATTTTGAATTTTGATATATATAATATATCAAAACAATTTTATATACTTATATAAAACAATATATATTTTATAGACAGCAATATAAAATATTGCTGTTTTGATTATATATCTATTGTAGTTGAATCCATGTTTGCAGTATTTCATGTAAGCAGAGATACTAAACAATCAAGGACGTTATCACATCACTTGCTAGGTGTTGAAACACATACGTGGAACCAGGCAAATGTTAAATTTATTTTCGTATAATTTATTTTTTGAAAATCACAAAAATTTATTCGTAATAAATTCATATATGACTTACTGTGATGTGAGATTATTTCGATAAGATTTTTACCATATTCAAAAATAGAATTCCCGGAGTCCAATTAATATGAGACTAATTTTGGCATTTTAATGGACCAGGATATGTCTTTTAACGCTCAGTAGATACCAGTTCATTACAGTAAGATTTTTACCATTTTGAAAAAAAAATAATTGCGGGAAAACTTAATGGACGATCGATCTTGATATTTTATTGAAACCGAATGTTTTTCAACACTTAGCAAGTGATGTAAATTTGTTAAAGAAAATTTTATACGATTTTCAAAAAAAGGAATTTTGAGATCAAATTAATAAATTTAGTATGTTCCTGATACGACATTTGTTTAGACTCTGGGTAAGTGATATTATTTAGTTTCTTTCGTAAAGATTTTTAGAGTTTTCAAAAAAAAAATTTTTTTTTCGGAACCAATTAATCGCCACTAAATTCGGTTTTTTCATGGAACCATATACAGAGGGTTCAGATAACGATAGGACGGAGTTACCCACCCTAGCCCACCCTGTCTTGTCCCTCCACTAACAAAAATGGGCATGCGGCTTGGGTGGCATGGGTGATCTTACTTAATCTCTTGTGAGTTCAATGATTTCTTTTTAATCTGATTTGGATAAATTGGCACAATTACAAAAAGAAATTGGAAATAACTTTAATTATTTGTTTAACAGTTTATCATTGTTAAATTTGTTTTTCTTCTTGTGCTTTTTGTATGTAATAGGGATTCCACCCAACCATCGTTTAATAGTTATTAAGTATTGTTAGAGCATTTTACTACCGCCTGAATTATTGCTTAGCGATGGATGATGGCTATTTCAAACAGATAATTCATTGAACCATGCTATCATACTTAAATTAATTAAAATAAAATCCAAATAAATTTTCAAAATGGTTTGGGTTTGTCTAACACTGGTGGTAGAGTATGTGAACTAGGGTAACCCCGTCCTATCGTTATCTGAACCCTCTGTATGAACGCATAGTAAGTATTATTTTATTTCGGAATGATTTACAAAATAAAGATTTCGGGGTAAATTAAACCGTGACAAAATTTAGCATTTTTCTGGTTGCAAGAATGTGTTTAAACTCTGAACAAGTCATGTGAGTTTATTTAGGAACGTATTTTGCGATTTTCAAAATTAAAACTTATGGGACCAAATTTATCCGCGACTAAATTTGGTATTTTCCTGGTACTAGATTGCAAACAGGAAGTTGCATATGATATTACATAAATAATATTTCAAAATTTTAATAATTACAGCTGAAGCGAAATTAATCCCAGATCGACGAAGACAATACAAAATTTGTTGATGAAATGCCAAGTTAAACCTCTTACAAGGACAAGAGTTGTCATTTATAAGGCAGCATTACACGAAAAACCTTGTTTGCAGTGAAGTTTAGGTTTTCTTTTCGTGATTTCCACCATCAATTCTTCTAATTTTGAACCAAATCTAGTTCTAAACTTATAAACTAGCGTCACAGTTAAAAAGGTATTAGTTAACAATTAAGCACAATTTGAAAGATTTATGCAACATTTTGCAAAAATTATTCCTAGTTGTACACTATTTTCAAGCTGTGAGCCTCCCAAATAGACTGCCATTGTGTAGCAATGAATGGAGTTAATTTTTAACATATGAAGAAACGAAGTATTCCGTTTTAGGTTTCTAACGGCCGAAGAAGATATATCAACGGCGCGCAACTCACACGTCCTCTCAATATTTTATTTTATTTTAAAAGATTGCCAGTGAAGCATTTGTCACTACTAAAGAATGTCGCTATAGTATTCCTAATCATAAATTGTTCATAGAGCTGTTTGTACCAGTGTATAAAGCCGCATGAAATAAGTTTGGATCAATAGAAGATACTTTTGGCCAAAATAGTTAATTCATTTTCAGAAAAAGAAAAGAAAGTTTCGCTGGAAAAGTTGAAAAGCTCAACAAGGTCATGTAAAAGCAGTGACGATGATTTTGAGTCCAAATCTCTTACAAGTGGTTGGAAAAAAACGTACAGACTTCTGTCTTCTACCAGACATAGGTATGTATACTACGTAATACCGAACCGCGAGAACTGTGGTTTCTGTGAAAGAAAAGAGGAAATAAAAATTCTAAGGAAATACAACACTGGTAGTTACTCGACATTTTCCACTTTAGCAAGAAATGAATTGTAATTTATGAATTATTGTTCATGCTATTTTTATTATTGATTGCCGAAAGAATAACTTATGAGTGTTTATGAGACGCTCGTAGACAAATAAATAAAACAGTGAGAAGTTGCTTTTGCATACGCTCCTCTTAGAAAGTCTGTTTTATAATGATGGTCCAACTTATATTTATACACAATAAAATTATTTATGAAAGAACAATGAAAATTAGGGAAACACGTGGAAAAAAGCAGATCTTAGGATTAAATGCTTGAATGTTGATTTATTGTAAATCAAGAATATCGAACAATTCTGATATATTTGCCGTTGTGCGTCTCAGAATTGAGTCCAACAAACTAGATTTTTACAATAAATCACTTTTGACCCTTTGATTTTAGAGACCTTTTGATTTCTTCCATTTCAATTTTAATGTTTTTCCATGAACAAACATAATTTTTAACTAAAAAAATATTTTTTTTTCCAAAGTAGTTATATAATTTTACTATTGTTCCTAAATTTTATGATTTATTAAGATATAAATTGTATCTACAGGTAACGGCAGAAGTAAGTACACATGGAGGAAGTGAGTTAGATGTGAGTTAGCATGGAGTGAGATCGGGGGTTTTAACTCATTAATTTTCTATACATGCCTTTTGCAGCTAATACTTTCTCCATGTGTACTTACTTTTACCCTTACCCTTAGGTCTTCAAGCAAGCTTATAAAAGTTTGCTGTTATTATAGAACCAACTAAACTTTACGTTGCGTGTGCATAAATTTTCACGGAGTGACTAAAAAACTTACCGGTAAGGTTGACCGAACTTCTTACCACAACTAAAACATTAAACTTCTTCTTCAGACGTGGAAACGTCTGTTTTTGGTTCACTTTCACTGGCGAGAGTGATAACTAAGCTCACACAGCATAGTTCAGCCACCAATTGGTTAATACAGTTGGATTATACCAAAGGCGCAGCAGTAAGTTTTTCTAAGTTTTTCTCCATAAGGGTAAGTACAAAAAAATTTTCCAAGTTAAATATTTTTTCAAGTTCTATATGACCGATAAAATGACCTAAACTAAACTTGTACAGCATGTTAAGCTGAGTCATATTTCCCTATGGTGATTTTTTCTGTGATGAACCAGCGAGGTCACAGGTCAAGATCAAACCTCAGGTCTCCTATAAGCGATAAATTTACACGTTGAATATAGAAGTTGTTCAGAATGTTCAACTGAATAACTTTTCTCTGAGATATTTTTTTTCTGAAATGACCCATCGAGGTCACAGGTCAAGATCAAACCTCTGGTCTCTCGCAAGTGATGATATGACCTAAATAAAAGTTGTTCAGAATGTTAAACTTAAGTAACTGTTCCATGTGAAATTTTTTCCTGTGATGATCCATCGAGGTCACATGTCAAGTTCAAACTAAATTAAGAAAAAGGTAATGCTTACCTACTAGAACTGGATACCCATTGGGAATGTAAGCAGAAAAAGTTACTCGGTTTAACATTCTGAACAACTTTTATTTGGATCATTTCATCACTTGTGAGAGACCAAAGGTTTGACCTTGACCTGTGACTTCTATGGGTCATTTCAGAAAAAATTTCTTAGAGAAAAGTTACTCACAGTTTAACAGTCTGAATAACGTCTATTAGTGTTAATTTATCACTTATAGGGGACCCAGGTTTTGACCTTGACCTGTGACTTCGATGGGTCATCACAGAAAAATTCACAATAAGATATATTACTCAGCTTAACATGTTGCACAACTTTAGTTTAGGTCATTTTATCGGTCATATAGAACTTGAAAAAAAAATTTAACTTGGAAATAAATTTTTGTACTCACTTATGGAGAAAAACTTTACTGCTGCCCCTTTGGTAGAATTAGAGCTTCCACCGTATCGTACCGTATCGTATCCAACTGGATACGAAAACGAAACGAAACGAAAGGTGTCAGATACGGATACGATACGAAAAATGGGCAACGGAAACGGAAACGATACGATACGTTACGGATACGATACGGATACGAAACGGAAACGAAAAATTTGTTATTATTTTTATCAAGCCAGATTTTATTGAATTACTCAGATAATTCTGAGATATTTTCTGAGATGGGGATGGAAAGAGGAAGGGATAGGGCAAATCGGTGCCGGACACTTGTTTTAACTCATTTTTTAACTTCTAAGCGACTGAGAAAATCAACCTCAACTTTTCGTATCGTATCGTATCGTTTCCATTATAATTCCGTATCGCATCCACGTGGATACGGAAACGATACGAAAACTTTAGTATCCATAAAATTGGATACGGAAACGAAACGATACGGAACGAAACGAAAATTCCGTATCCAGATACGAAACGGTGGCAGCACTAGGTAGAATCCAACCGTATTAACCAATTGGTGGCTGAACTATGCTGTGTAAGCTTAGTTATCTTATCACTCTCGGCAGTGAAATTGAACCAGAAACAGACNTTGGTGGCTGAACTATGCTGTGTAAGCTTAGTTATCTTATCACTCTCGGCAGTGAAATTGAACCAGAAACAGACTTTTCCACGTCTGAAGAAGAAGTTTAATGTTTTAGTTGTGGTAAGGAGTTCGGTCAACCTTACTGGTAAGTTTTTTAGTCAGTCCGTGAAAATTTACGCACACGCAACATAAAGTTTAGTTGGTTCTATAATAACAGTTTACATTTTGTCACTATTCCCCCGTCACACTTGTGCAAAAATCTCATTTTCTTGATTTTGACCGGTGCATTTAGTTTATAATTCAATTTACAACTCATTCAAATTTTTTCTTCTTTGACTCTAGTCCTCTTCATACGATTTGATAACGCATAACACTGTACGCATACTATCAAGTCAATGGAAAATTATTCTAGGACATCGATGCCAAGGGCTATAAGTCTTCGCATCTTGCTTAGCAAAGTGTATACATCAAAACTAGTTTATATTTCACTACATTGAAATGAATTCGAATTACTAGTTATTTCACGTGCAAAATAGACCAATTGGAGCCGTAAAGCATACGTAACTTTAAAAAATGAATTGTTTTTAATAATTTAATTTTTGAAACCAATTATAGCAAATTGTATTCATACTATAACTATTTTAAACACATTATTTTCTAAGAATCTCGACCTCACAACTTATCTCCGATAACCCCATTATCCACCGTAGAATATGAAAAACAATAAAATTTATAGTCATAAGCCAACTCACTCTACGACACCGTTGGATAATTCTATTTTTGTTTGATGACGTCGTCATGCAAATTCACTCACCCCAATCAATTTCAGATAAAGTGACATTTTTCAATTATCTTCCGGTTTTAGTATAATAAACTATACTTATGAATTCCTTTTTTGGGAAAAATTATTTCAAAGTCAAGGGAAACATGAGAAAGCTCACATATAAAAATTTTTATAGATGGTACTTCCTTACCAAAAATGGATACATGGCATATAAATTTTCTATTCACTTATGATCCTTTTGTTAACTACGTGTAGCTTGAGTGAGAAGAATATACTGATTCAGATGTTGAAAACGATTAAACTGAAATTTGTTTCAAAAATCTCAATTCGTTTAAAAAATATTACTAACATGTGTTCAGTGTGCTATTATCGGTTCAATGGATTAGATTGAGAAAAATCAATTAGATTTAAACTATGAAACTTCTAGTAAACTTCATCTCAATTATGAACTTAATGCGTTTCGGAATGCATGATTTTATAAGAATTTATGCTTCATTATCTCTTGGGTATAGGAGCTTATGGTAGTCTATCCCTTGAATCTTGTCAGATATATTGCATCGGTATTTATTGAAAGTAATTAATATTTACATTGTTGCAATTAAAATTCTGTTAATATATTAGATAATTTGAATGATACGGATGATATGGTTAGAGGGGGCAGCAGAGTAGAGCAATGTTATTCAGNTAATATATTAGATAATTTGAATGATACGGATGATATGGTTAGAGGGGGCAGCAGAGTAGAGCAATGTTATTCAGAGCAGTGTCATCTTCTGCAAATTCAATAAAAATAAAATTTTCAGATTGAATTTTATACTTCCGTATAATAAACTTGAATGAAGTTGTTTTTTTAAGTGAGAATTTTGAAAATATCTTACTTGTAGGTGATTGATCNTAATATATTAGATAATTTGAATGATACGGATGATATGGTTAGAGGGGGCAGCAGAGTAGAGCAATGTTATTCAGCGCAGTGTCATCTTCTGCAAATTCAATAAAAATAAAATTTTCAGATTGAATTTTATACTTCAGTATAATAAACTTGAATGAAGTTGTTTTTTTAAGTGAGAATTTTGAAAATATCTTACTTGTAGGTGATTGATCNAGTATAATAAACTTGAATGAAGTTGTTTTTTTAAGTGAGAATTTTGAAAATATCTTACTTGTAGGTGATTGATCTGGTTCAATTTGTGTTCTTAATCCACATGCAGCAAAGCTTTCTTTACAAGTAATTATATTCCTCCATGAACCAAAATCTAGACCATCACCCTCCATAGTTTGACCACCGGAGCATAACATACGAATGTTATTGGTTGCAGTGTTGTCAGCATTTCCACCTCCCTCAACACGGAGTTGAAATCCCTTAATTTTTTCATCACCTGGACAATTGTATGTTCTGCCATACTCTCCCCAATAACCTTCGAGACTTGTGATACTAACACCAGTATTTGAACAGAAGAGACGTAGACCATTCATTGCAGTGTCATCGGCAAAATATTGGTATTCTTCCGTTCTCACTTGAAATCCATTTGCAAAGCTACCTTCTGGACAACGTTCTAATCCACTTGCCCATTTACCCTCATTCGTAGCGTTGTCAGATTGAATGACGTATGAATCATCTGTAGTAAATCAGAAAAAATTTTTATTTTTTTTTTATTTAAATGTAACACTGTTATGGATTTTACAGTTTTTATACCGTTTTTAAGAAAACAAATAAAAANTTTTTTTTTATTTAAATGTAACACTGTTATGGATTTTACAGTTTTTATACCGTTTTTAAGAAAACAAATAAAAAATGATAAGTGCAACAAACATAGACATTCATCTGAGGATCGTGGAGTGTACAAGTTCACACATTGTCCTCATTGTTATGTCTGCTACATTGTCACAAATTTAAGTGAATAATGATTTCCTGCACTTTTANTTTTTTTTTATTTAAATGTAACACTGTTATGGATTTTACAGTTTTTATACCGTTTTTAAGAAAACAAATAAAAATGATAAGTGCAACAAACATAGACATTCATCTGAGGATCGTGGAGTGTACAAGTGCACACATTGTCCTCATTGTTATGTCTGCTACATTGTCACAAATTTAAGTGAATAATGATTTCCTGCACTTTTAATTTGGTGTTGCAATGCACGTTGGAATTCATGTTCCCGTTTTTTTCAAATACAAGTCTTTCGCAATACATCTTATCAATTTTTTCTACTTTTGTTGTCGTTGGTGAAAATATAAATATGCAACATATTCGCCAATTATCTTGCTGAGACAAGAATTTGTTGCAGTGACGACAATGTTGAAGTAAAATATAATTCTTATTTTATTACCTGGAGGTGGTGGAGGTTGTGCTGGACATGTAGGCTCGTTTGTATTAACTATATTCTTCATTTGATGGGAAATTTGGTTTTCAACGCTCGATTTTCCACTTTTTCGGATGCAAGACACTAAAAATTAAAATATAATTTAAAATTTTCAATTGACAACACTATTGCTAATACTGGTGATAAAACTAATAAGAGAAATTTAGTGTATTTAATGTTGTCTATTTGTTCTAATTTCGAAACATTGTAAAGGGTTAACCAAACTACTTTACTCATCATCTTAACATTTGGATTTGAATACCGTTATCCTTTGGGTAATTCAGCATTAGGAAATTTTTAGTAAATGTTGTAATAAAAGTTTGGCTAATCCTGTAGTTAGATGAGTGTAGTATCAATGTTTGCACTTTTTCAAGCCAAACTGGTTATGTCAAAATGATGTGTGAATATCTTCTGTCATCAAGTGTGAAATATATATTCATATTCTAATGTAGCTTTTTTTATTAAACTTCAACAAACTATTCTGGGACACGGAAAAGGTATTTCACCGTATACCGTCTGCTGAAAAATGTATAATGTTCCAATAATTATGATCTTGTATCTCAGAAACTAATTTTCATATTAAAAAAAAATTACAACCATTTAAGTCTCTACCGCCACTAATAATTTTGATGAACACTTTAAAAGAACATCCAAAAAATTTTGTTGAAAAAGAAATCATAGCTTTTGTCTTAATGGTCGCAGACACTTCATGTGTTGTTTGGTATAAACTACTTACTTACTATTCAATCCTTTTTCAAAAAAGTTACACTTTTTGTTACACTTTTTTTTAAATATATAGATTAGATTCTTGGTTACATGAATATTGCTTTCTACAGCTATGTGAATGGGACAAAGGTCTCTTCCCTGAGTTCTAAAATATTATGTCGGGGTGTATTATTATTTCTACGAATAGTAACTACAGGTTGTACTTACAATCTCCAGAAATCATAGTGTTTGCATTACATTCCTGTAATAGACGAAAAATAAATTAGTTTAATTAATACTGCCAAATGAGTTAAAATGTTGCCCAAACAAAATTTAGACATTCAGGTTCTCCAACAAACTAAATTCATACAAAATTCAAATAAATAGTGACTCAAATTGTTTACAATCATGATTTAATGAACTTTTGATCAAATACTTTATTGTTGCCCGATTTAAAAATTTGTAATCACATATAAATAGCGTCGTTGTCATTCGTGTAGTATATGATTATGACGAGTTATCCTACTTCGCGAACGCCGTAGGCGGTAAAATTGACGAAGGACGTATTTCTAAAAATTTCCAATTTTCCAAGGAAAATTTTTCAATTTAAAATAATTTTTACAAATACGAAAGTTAACTAAGTTAATTTGAATATGCTTTAAGACAAAGTTAAATAGTTTGAATGAAATTTTTGAATTAATACTTGAGTAAAACCGACTTTTGACGTAAGTGTTCTAATGAGTATATTCGCAAATAATTTGTAATATGAATCAATTTTTAGTAATTTTTCATTAAAAATTTATCTAATTACTATTGCTTTTTGAATGTTCGTCTATTTTATATAATTGTTGTAATTTGTAATTTTTTTGATTACTAAATCATGTTTTCTCTGGAAGATCACGAAATTTAAGTTTCTTTTTTTATAGTCTATAAATTTGAACTTAAGAAAGTAAAGTAGGCTGATATGAGTATGGTTTAAAGAAAAGATCAAAAAAAATTTGAATTTTATACAATTCCACACAGATTAGAAACGAAAGTTGCCAATTTGCTATGTTGTGAAATAATTTATAATATTAATCAATTCCAATAATTTTACAATAAGAATGAGTTCACTACGGATTACTTTTTTGAATATTCCTGTCTATAGTATATGATTTTTTATAATTCGTATTTTTGTTATCATTAAGTCATGTTTTCTCTGACAGTTTACTAAATTTAAGTTACTTTTCTTCTAGATAACTTAGGAGTTTGAACTTATGTTTATGTATTCAGTCACTGCATTTGTCTTCAATAGGTTGTACTATTTTCAAATATTTCAATATTATGATATATTCATTTCCTATTTCAAATTCCTTTTTGCGTAAGTAGTTAAGAATATAATTAAATTAGCTACTTACACTGAAGTAATCCACGGCAAGTGCATGGACTTTCTGGTCTACATTCGGTTTCATTCTCTCCCATAATTGGTCAAACAAATCCTTAATTCCTTCATTGAATCCTTCCCAATCAATTGGTTCGCCATTTGTAATTGTTTCTGTAGTATTCATTGCGAGTGAAGCAAATGAGAAATCTACTGATGCAGATTGAATATCAAATGCTCCATTGGGATAGAGTAGTACATCAAAAAAAGCGTTAACTTTTGTGCCTTTTATGTCGACAGTGTAATCTCCACGTGAGACAACTTCCAGAAAATCGCCATCTATTTTAAATTTAGCATCGTGTTGACCTTCCAAGTGAAGCGACTCGATGTCAACTATAAACTTCACGGTAGCTGGGACACCAAAATCAAAACTTAAATCATCTTTGACGGTTGATGCTCCAGTAAGGACATTATTACTATAAATTTGAAAAAAAATTTAATATAAAATAATATAGTGCTATTGCTGTTTTAAAACTATAGACTTATTAAAATAATTTAAATATGACAAAAAAATTTTATATAAAATTGTCTGCACTAGAGTCCGTTTATACAAATTCGTCAATAATACTATGCGCTATCTGTGTATTATGAAGCTGACGTAAATATTTTCCAAATGATGTTGGGATGTTGTGTTAACGCTCCCGTTAACACTTCTACTCATATAATGGACTACACGGCGTGTCTATTAATTTAACGACATAGGGAAGAGGCTTTTGGTCCTCTTTGTTGGAGAAAGAAGGTACATTTTAATTAATGATTAAATTCCATCATCAAGGTTTTACATCTACTTAAAAAAAGTATGTTTTTTTAAATTGAAATTTTTGAATGTTCTTTTGAAACGCCCATCAACTAGTATATTATCTCAAATAACATCCAAGAATTTCAATTTTCAATGGGTTTTAACTTTTTTTTTAGAGATCATAGACCCTAAATTTTTTACATTGTTACAATACTTTTGGATGGTCTTCCCGAAATTGTAAACACTAGGGGTCTACCAATAGCGTGCGTGGATTTGCGTGAGATTGTGTAAGGTTCCTTTTTTACACAATCTCACTGAAGTGGGATGGGCTTAGTGACTCTAACCAATGAAAGAGGATACAATTTTGTAAAATCTCTCTCGGTTTTTACACAAACATACAATTTCACGTAAAAGTGGAACCTTACACAATCTCACGCAAATCCACGCACGCTATTGATAGACCCCTACTTTTCTCCAAAATATTTTCCCCTACGATGTAATTTAACCATTATTTTTAAACCATCTTCTTTCGCCAGTAAAGAGCATGAAGCCAAAAGTCCCTTCCCTAATACCTTTTAAATAACTATGTATAACTTACAACTTATCACTTGAAATTATAATTTATGAATGTATAAATTTTTGCGCTTAAGGTTAAATTAGTAACAATATGTAGACATTAAATTTAAAAAAATTATGATAGAATGTGAGGCTGAAAATGAGACAAATGAAAATTAATAACATTAGTTTGCCGTGAATACCATGTGTACTTCTTCAAGAAAGTGAGATGCCTGGTCATGTAACCTTTGGTATCTGGTCGAAGAGTCTTTACAGTACCATACTGGGTTTGTTTACTTAGTTTGTGCAATCTAGTAGGAAAGCTTGAGTGCACACTTGAAGGAAAAGGTTAGGTTATCGAGTCCCTGACTAGAAAAATTCCTCACTTTGTACGACTATAGTCAAATTATTATTCAAAATCAAAGAATTTGATTATGAAGTGTAAATTCCATCAAATATCTGAATTTGAAATGAACTAAATTGTTTGTTTACCAGCTAGTTTAGTAAAAATTGTAAATACATACCAAGTAGTCATTGTGCCGACTATAATTTTACTATCAAAGTTATAGTATTGGTTTTCTGCCTCATATGGGTCGGGTAGTTTCGGCAACACTGGAATTAATAAGTGCGAAGATTGGCCTCTTCGCTCTATTCCTTTCATCAAGCTGAGTGCCAGAAAATTTTCAAACTGCGCTTCTGCATCTGTCAAACAAATTCAAGTGTTTTAATATTGTCGAGAATTTTGTACTTGATATTTTACAGATTTAACGACTGTAAATTACGACTTTTACATAAAAACAAAATACTTGTACATTCTAGCATGTACTACGTATTTATTGTATTTGTTTTTCAGTAACTCAAACTCTTCTACCATTTTGTTGTACTAAATAAATACCGGTGCTACGTATCAAGACACACAGTAAGATCTACACTAACAAATTGTGCCATAATATATGTATCAAATTTAGAATTTTTATTTTTCACGCAGTATTTATCTGCGCTGAAATTTTCGACACCCACTTACAAAATGTTTGACATGATATGCCTGGAAATGTACTTTCTAGGATGCTTAGGAATGTGGTGTAAGTAATATTTTGTGGTATCACTGTTTTCACCTCAAATGTCACATTTTATCGAAATATGATCCATATTCAAGTGCCGTCTCATTGGGACAAATTTGCTAAACAAACTCAAAAATATCTACATTTTGACTTCTTAAATTGGACCCTCATTGGGAACCAAAATTGAGTGACCTTAAGGATTGAAACAAAAAAGTTAACCCATGTGGACAAACTGTCTTCTTAACATGACTACCTACCTGGTATCTCTGTAAATTGAAATATTTTTCGGTCTAATTAATATTTCGGCTGCATCAGAGAATACAAAAAAAAATTTCGTCCATATTTATATATATCTGTGACTTAATTATTTCCGTAACAAATATGTGGAATAAATCCTAATGTTTCATTCATAAACCACAGAAAATCTACTACGGTGAAGTTCGGTTATAGTGACTCCGGGTATAATATAACTCCGGTTATAGCAAACCACACTGTCCGGTCTCTGCCAAGCAAATGGAAGATTATGTGTTAAGTAGTCCGGCTATAATGAAATCGGCTAAACTGACCTTCCCGCCTTTGTGAACCAATCCTACCTGTCCCAAGAGTAATTTTTTCCGGTTATAGTGAAATATGTCTGAATTCCGCAATAAACTCTTCCTTATTCTTCTATGCCTATCTAGGCACACGACTATGTTGGAATCTTAAAGTGAGCTTTAGTTGTCACACTGAAGTTTAAAAGTCAAATCCAGCCAAGAAACATTTTCATTGTTTCTTAGAAGAACTCGATCTGGTGGAGAGAAGTTCATGGAAAGTGTCACTTTGTTATTGTACCCAAAAGTGACTAGATCCGAAAAGTAGAACCCAATTATCGTAGCAGTATTTCTAAACTCACGATACTTTAAAAGTAATTAAAAGTTTGTGCAAGTTAATGTTCTTAAGGCAAATAAGAAACTTGGATGAATTCTTTAATTTTTTTTTTCAAATTTCATTATTTAGTAGAAAATAACCTTACTGGAATCAAACCGAAAAGCCCTTTTGTTGGTGGACAGTTGTGATCCACCATTTCAAATTTAACACATATTAGTCAATTCTTCCTACCTGCCAACACAACTAGCCTATCTACCCAGGGAAACAACCTTCAAAACCAAGAGCTAGTTTAATTGGAGGGACTAAAAGACTTTACCAAAATCAGTCAAAATTTTACGCAAATTAGTCTTGCGGTAGTTTAGGAGAAAATGATGTAAGCGTCGACTCTACAACTTGAAATGAAAATTTATCATTCGAACATAACCGTATTCAGTCTTAATCAAACTTTAATCACCCTGTACTTCTCTACATCGACGTAGCTGAATTTATAATAAAATATTTGGATATAATGAACAATTATTGAAATGTTCACTATACGGATATAAAGAACTCCGGCTATACTGAATGAATCTTGTTTGTCACTATAACCGAACTTTACTGTATATTTATAAGCATTTAACAGGTATACACATGGTTACAGTTGGCAAGAAAAAAAAGATATATTATTGCATTTTTCTAGTCACACTCTATGTTTTCAGAGTATGGTACGTAAGAGGGTAATTTGTAACCAGCTTAACCCTCTATATATTTCTATCACGTTGATCAATATTGACCTTGAAACCTAAATTCAAAAAAAAAATTTTAAATAAAAATGTTGATAAATTTGAAGTCTGTTGAGTGTTTAGTTTACCAGTGTGGTAAGTCTGCTGAG
Organism: Holacanthella duospinosa; assembly: GCA_002738285.1. Taxonomy (NCBI): domain Eukaryota; kingdom Metazoa; phylum Arthropoda; class Collembola; order Poduromorpha; family Neanuridae; genus Holacanthella; species Holacanthella duospinosa. Next base: position 115,062 of record NIPM01000397.1, on the reverse strand, counting down.
ATTCAAGTGTTTACCTACACAAATGGCATAGATGAGGGATAGTAATAGATAGGAAAAGCTCTTGAAAAGGCATAGATGAGAGACAGTAATAGATAGGAAAAACTCTTGAGAAGGTATGTGGTTTTCTGAGGACCAATCACCAAGAGAGAATATATAAGAAGATCAATCACGAAGAGAGAAAAGATGGGAGTTGGTAATGTTAGATTGACAAATCCCTCCCCAGTTGAAGCTTTTTGGCTTCAATCTCTCTGAAGAACTTTTCCTATCTATTACTATCTCTCATCTATGTTGAGAAGGTATGTAGCTTTCTGAAGACCAACCTCTAAGGGAGGATATATAAAAGGACCAATCACGAAGAGAGGATATAGGTTGGTGATGTTGCATTTTCAAATCCCTTATTGTTTAAGTTTTTTTGGACTCAATGTCTCTGAAGAGCTTTTCCTATCTATTAATTTCTCTCATCTATGACACAAATGCAGTGATATATTTGGCAATCAATGTCAATTATAGATGGTGATGATATAAAACGATAATCCAGTATTTTACATCTAATTCCTTTAGTCCGTTTAAGTGCAAAATTTGAACATGTCTAATTAATTCAGTGACTCGCCGTTTGTCATAAAGACAAATCCGCCATACTTATTCTACACAGTTATAAAAAAGCTTCCAAAATTTTAACTGAAATTTGATGTTAATGTTTAATATCTAAGATAAATAATTTCAAAAAGCAACTATAAATACATATTTATTACACTATTACATATCTATTAGATGTAGTTTTAGTAATCCTTAGTGAGAATCCAAATAGTATGCTTGTTTTGACATAAATATATTTATAAAACATGAAATAAATATAAGTTATAAAAATTGTTAACTTATTTATTTGCTTACCTGTGGTTGGGTTGAGAAAGCTTCCTTGACTTCTTATGTTTGCACCTGCAGATAGAGCTATCGCAAATGCAAACAATATAAAAACAATCTGCCCCATTTTGCCAATGTTCTGCAAATGTGATATGATCGTGGATGAAAGTAAAAGAGGAGTGTTAATTGAAATATGATCAGACAGTAATATTTATTGTTTTACATCAATAATACCTTCACTTTTAATTAAATGACAATCTGTGAGATAAAAATATTCGGAAATCATAAACTTTAACAGGTGACATTGAATGTTTGAACCTATTATATATTTAATTTTGTCACATACAACTTGACAATGTGAATTTTTAAAATGGGTATTAGCTGTTGAGAAACACCTGTTTATTCCACGTGATCATGCCATACTAAAATGCAATCAAAGAACAAATAAATTTAACAAAAATTTAATAAAACACTAATAAATTAGAACAAAAATTTATTGTAATTATGTACGATTGATTAGCCGGAGCTCGCGAGCTGGCTAGCGCTGCCGCGAATGACAAATTTTTATTACAAAAATGAAGAAAACATTAGTCGGTATTCAAGCAACGTGCAAACTTAGCGTCAGATGATTAAGTTATTCGTTATGTCATGTTTGAACGCCCTTTCTTTCTACACCAATTCATTATGTAGTCCCAGATTCTCAAGCACTATTTTGAGTCTGGCTTGGAGTCAATTATCAAAAATTAGATAATCATATACATAACCAAAACATGTCAAATAATTATTAAAAATTGTAACCTAGAGAATGAATATACAGAGTGAGTCAATAAGGGTTACCTAGAGATACTCACTCCACCGGATCTTTAGCTGTCACCTACCATAAATCGGCATCAGAAATGTATTTATTTCTTAATTAATCTATTAGCAACTACTTAATGGATCATTTGTTCAAAGTGACCACCGTTCATGTCTATACAATGATTAATTCGTTCATAAAAACCGCGTCGGACATTTTGTAGCATTTGTGGGTTTTCATTTACGGTGACAACAAAAGTTTCAATCCTATTCTTGAGCTGCTCTACGTTTACTGGGCGAGGTGAGTTGAAAACGATGCTTTTCAAATAACCCCAAAAAAATAATCCAATGGGTTTAAATCGGGTGACTAAATGATTCTTTGTTTTAAATGTAACAACATGTGATGTTATAAAATAAACAAAATTCTGACGCCGATTTATGGTGGGTGACGCAGATAAAGGTCCGGTGGAGTGAGGATCTCTAGGTAGCCCTTATTGACTCACTCTGTATGCAGGAGAATGGCTTGGAGGAAAGAGTTATTTTAGGCGTTATACATATACAGGTATGTGTTGTTTCTGATGACGCAAATGTCATTTTTCCAAACATAAGTTTAAATGTATGATTAAATTGAGGTTCCAATTATTACACTGAAACTGAGTTGGACGATCCCTTTGAATATTCAATCCCGGACATTGGAGATAAATTGAGCTACCTCTATTTGAGGATCATGCAGAGCTGGAAATACCTTTTTAGGGCCTTGTATGGCTCGAAAGAGATTCACATCTGATCCAGATTCAGATGAAGAGGAAAGCTGTGGTTAAACTTGAACAACCCTTCCAAAAACAGATTTTATAACAGGAGTGACGCAATTGATTTTTGAAGTAATTAAACATCCTCAATCTCATTAATGTTTCCATGATTTAGGTTATTTTGAAATTTTTGAAAGGATTATTAAACTTTAGATTGACGTAGTTTCTCTTGACTGTTTTTACAATTTTTATTTCTGTGTTTTAATAATTTCCCAAAATGTCGCTAAAATAATATGTATTTAATTTTTTTTTCAATTCTTCTCTTGAATTTACCTCAATTCATCTTAATGAACTTATTCAATTAATGTGGAATAATTTCCTACGCATTTCCATGAAACAATTTCTATGAATTGGAGTGAGCGGAAAACCTCCATTTGCCGAACTTTAGTCGTTGGGACTACAAGTTGTGTCTTGCTATCTTCGAGTGGCCTCTACTTTATCTCTCAAAACAAAGCAACTATCAATATTCTAGTCTTTCGCTCAAGTTAATTACTAAAAAATTTTAATTTTCGTGACAGTATTTTGAACTTGTACTAAAATGTACAAATTCAAACTTCAGTGAGCTTCAGAACTTCAAAACTATTTGTAGTTTTACACTCATTCAGTTAAGGCCTAAATTTAATACTCAACAATCTCGAATCACATTCAACTCATGCGAGGTAGTGTAACTCATCATTTTCTTAATTCATTTTTTAAAACTAGTTTCAGAACTTCGTACTATAAATCATAGCCTTCACTTCAAACATATTACATTCTGACAACAATTCTTATAATACATATGAAAAGGTAAAAACAAAAATTCAAAGTAATAGGAATGCTATGAGCAGAACAATTGCTGTTAAGGATTTTGACGACGTCTTCCGAGGACTTTTCGGGAGAATTTAAACATTTTTTTGTAGAAAAAATACCTAAAATATTTTATTTTACACTAAAAATAAAATTACCATGGTATGTGTTGACAATGTATTTTAAAGTGAGAAATAATTGCAAAAGAGGATAAAAAGTGGAAATATACTAATTCCAAGAAAGCAGAAAATATGCATAAGCGTGCGATATAGGAAGGTCAAAGAGGGTAGGAAGTTTAATTTTATGCAGATCCAAAAGCTAGAAAGTCATACGACTCAGCAAGAAAGAATTAGTTTTGCATAAGGTATGGTCCTTAGTAGTTAGTTAACACATGCATTGCATAAAGCAAAATTACATGACGTTTTTTATCGTTTCGGCAATGTTAAACCTCTAATTTAAACTTACTCTTGAACCAAATTGCATTGACACCTCGAAGTTCTCGACGCGAGATTTTTGTTTTTCATTTCGAAATGTGCACGTCTTCTCACTTACATTTTAGGCGGAGAAATTATAACTTTAATTTGCGATTCAGATAAGTCATACTAAATCATACTACAGGGTCCACCAGAATAAGTACCGTATGGAGAAAATTTTTTGATACTAAATAACCAAAATTATGACAAATACGTCAGAAATTTAGAGTGTTGCACTGCATCAGACAGTGCTAAAAGTAAGAAAAAGTTATTGCAAGGTAGGTAAATGTAAATGGTAATTGAATCAAAAATTTATCAGTATTTTACACAAATTCGAAATATCCAATCGTATCAAGTGCTAAACTTATAAAATTTTTTGTCTATATCTCAACGAATAAATTGCTCAAAGTGAGGATCTTGTATCCTACTGTCCCCTCCACTACTTCGTCCATCAGAGTTAAGATTTGAAGACGTATTGTTTATTTCGTTAGTTGCATAAATTTTCTAAAGCAACAGCTTAAACTAATTTATCGCAATTTGGTTACAGTGATCAAATTCATCTGTCTGTCCCTTGTTTTCTCCCTATTCCATTGACCAAGTTAATTAATAACAAATTTCGTATCGTATTAACAATGTTAGGATTAAATATTTAACATTTTCACTTAGTATTCAATAGGGTTGCTGCGAAGCTTCGGTAGCCCTTTCGTGGGTTTCCGCAGTCTTCCCGTGGGTTCCCGCAAGTTTCTCGTAGGTTCCCGCAGCCCTCGCGTAGGTTCCTGCAGCCATCCTGTAGTTTCCCGCAGCCCTCCCGTAGTTTTGCGCAGCCTTACCATAGGGTTCCCGCAGGCCTCCTCTGGGTTTCCACAGCGCTCTCGCGAATTTTTGCAGCCCTCCCGCGGGTATCCGCAGCCCTTCCGTAAATTCCCGCAACCCTCCCGTTGGTTCTCACAGCCCTTCCATAGTTTCCCAAAGCTCTCCCGTGGGTTCCCGCAGCCCCCCGTGGAATCACACAGTCCTCCCGTGAGTTCCCGCAACCCTCACGAGTCTTTCCGCAGCTCTCCCGAATCTTCCCGCAGCCCTCCCGAGTCTTTCCGCAGCTCTCCCGTAAGTTGTCACAGCCCTTTCCTATGATCCCACAGCCCTGCCGTGGATTCCCGCAACCCTCCCGAGTCTTCCCGCAGCCCTGTCGTGAATTTCTACTGCCCTCCCGTGCGATTCCCCAGCCCTCCAGTGGGTTCCCACATCCTTCGCGTGGGTTCCCGCAGCCCTCCCGTGGGTTTCCAAAGCCCTCCAATATTCAATTAAATCAATTAACATGCTGATTAATTTGCTGGTTGGCTAATATTAGCCATTAGTTTTTAGTTTCAGCAAACTCGGAGATATTTTGAATTTTAGGGGTCACCAGTGACCTAGGTCAACTACAAGTTATTAAAATGTGCAGCTGGCGTATCACAGTGACAATGTGAAATGACTTGAATAATTGTTAAGTCAATTTGCAATTATTTTTTAATTTCAACGAAGTTGTAGTACGCGTTGGCAACGTCTATTGTTTTCGAACGCCACTACCATCAACACAGAGAAAATTTGAATCCACATCAACTTCATGAAATTGACGTTATTTAAGAACTACCCATTTAGTTCATACTAATTTTATTAAACTTTACATCCAAGTGCGTGAACTGATGGTATGAGCAGTTTTATGATTTAATTCAATTACCGAGCCAATAAGTCGAGATTAAACCAAGAGATGATCTGATGAGCGTGATTTCATTGTAATCAATGATTGAAATGAGACAAGTAATCGAATCTTTGATTGGGTTGTCGGTTATTAGGTACGCGCGCAAATATCTTGAGGGACAAGAATGAAAGAGAGAAGTAGGAACACCCCATTTTTTGGCATATGTTTTAACCCTTGTGCTTTTTCTATATAGTACTTAATTCTGGTGGACCCTGTACAATTTAATGACTACCGCACACAACTCCAATTTTAAGATGTTTGTTTGGAAAACTGTACTATGTGAATCCCGCCGAGGGATCAATGCTATTTGGTTCGAGAGTATTTATACCAGTGGTTTCAGATCAATTAGCATTATGACTTACATTTGTAGTTGCTGATTGAAATTCATTTAAATTTTATTTTATATTGATATTATATGCCAAATTCAAAGAAAAATTGAAAGTAAGGACAATAGATTGAAGAAAATAGTTTGGTAATTGAAAGGATCAGTGGGTTCATTATGGAATAGTTTGAAGAAATCAACCAACGTAACAGTTCCTCCAATTTCCACTATATGTGCAGCATTTCTCCGCTGAATCATTCAAGCAGCAGCAGTAACTGTTGAAATATCCCGATGCTTTTATACATTTGGTAGAAATTGCCCCGGAGCATACAGATGAACAGTCACTGTCACTATTACAAGCAGTATCACTCAGGTGTTTCGGTGTGATACAGCTATCAGCAGCTAAAACCAAATGAAAGATTTCACAAAATCAAACACATCCCTTATTTGGTTAACAGATGTAATTTTTAACCCAAAAACAAAACAATTCTGTACTAAAGCAAGTGTAGATTATAAATTATTTGTGGAAAATCGATTTTTGAAATGATTAATAATTTTTCTGATTTCAAAACTTCATAAACAAAATAATGTATAATATTGACTGCAAAATACTGAAACAATACATTAGTTTTAACAAAATCTTTGTGTAATAAGATACCAATTTAGTTCAGACTGCCGGCAATATTCGAACAGCAATACAATTACTAATTGAGATATATGGCATACTGTGATCTTTGGTTGACTATATTATTTTTAATTAAAGTATTCACTAAATACTCCAAACTTTACCGTGTTCTACATCTCGCTTTTTTAATGAAAAACTCATGTTTTATATATGTTAATGTTTTAATCCCATATTTATTTACAATAATCTATTTCAAAATATGAATTTACCTGTTCCTGCAACCAGAAGAAAGCAAGCGACAAGGAAGATTGTGACTTTCTGCATCGTTATTTATTTAGTGTTTTTTACTAGAAATTGTGTACAATTTGGAAACTAGAGTTTCAAGGTATATATACACAACGATTTAAATATTTATGCATATTAAAGTAAATTAAAATATAATTAGAGTATTCGTTTTACAACTAATTACAAAATAATTTAAATTATGTGTTTGGAATTCTTACGTGTCAGGATAGTTCATATCTTAAATTCAATGTGGTACTAATTACATAAACTGCTCATCCGTGTTCCTCACATATTTTTCGGAACTTGACCATTAAAACACTGACAACAGGATACAATAATGCTTTAATTACACTTCGGCATTTGAGATTCCAATTCTAATAATTGAAATTGGACGGTACTACTATAGTTCAGAATTTGAAACAGCGAATTCTGAAATGCCAAAGCCAAAGTTCTCGCCGATTTCGGCATTTCCCTATTATACATTGCAATTGGAGGATCAGAATCCACTTCAAAGTAGAAAGTATCATTTTCGCAAGTGCACAAAAACCTTCGGCGGGATGCAAATAATTTAAAATAAAAATTGACCTTTTTTCCTTGCTTTTTTCTAATGCTATTTTATTAGGAGTAATACATGAATGAGTAGAAGAGAAATAAGAATTGATAGAGGAAAAGGACAACGGAGAAAGGAACGTTAAGGTCCTTGGAGCCTTTCCCCTTCTCCATCTAGCAACAATGCGTCCTGTAGTTCCTTCTAATGCTGTGGACGAGGAAAGATTACTTGTAATCTGTAAATTAAAAATAAGTAAGTGAGATCCAGAAACAAACTTTGTTTAGATAGAATCGGACCAAAGTGTACTTCCTTTGGCACTGTTCTACAAAATTTTGTTACTTACGTAGAGATGAATTAAGACCGTGTCAATAACAGCAATTTGACACTTCACTAATAATTAGTAGTGAGTGTCAATGGTTGAATTTAAATACTTTCGGGAGTAGACAAACCAACAAAAAAATCAAAGCTTAATTTGAACAAATTCAAGTTTTGATTTGTTCAAATTTACTGAAAAAATTCGGGAATAACATAACCTTTTGGTTTGATGGGGCAAGTTGACGCAGAGTTCGGCATTGGAATTGGCTTTTTTTCCAAATTTTTGAAAAAAGTCTAATTCGGAAAGTAGGTGAAAAAATGAGCAAAAGCCAAATCCAGAAGCCTCAAATGTGAAGTGTAATAGCTGATTACAATTTTTCGGTTTTGGAATTCACAAATGCCAATTCCAATTCTCGCGCCTCGGGATAAAGTATAATAGGGTTTCAATTCCGAAAAACCGCACGGAGATTCCAATTCCAAAGTCAAATTCTACAAATCCAATTCCGAAGTCAAATTTTACAAATCCAATTCCAAATCTCAAGTATAATGCACAAAATCTCTTCCAATTCTGAAAATTATTGGAATTGGAATCTCAAATGCTTAAGGCTAATCGCAGCATAAGAGTCGACATCAGTAGGCATCATACTTTGAAAAGAATTGACTCAAATTTGGTAACATTTTCCCCCAGTATTAAATACTCTCTGCCTACACGAAACCTCACCATCAACAAAATCATAAATACATAGAATACCAAAAATTCTTTTTTAAAGTTCAAGAAAAATTTTAAGAAACCATTCGTTGCTTAAATTTATTAAAACATAGAACTAAATAAATATTCAATTTGATACAACGTATATTCTAGGTGACGTCCTTTGATATCTTGAATTTTTGATGCCAGTGTAAAGTTTTTTTGATTTGGCACTTGTAATTCAATGCCCAAGGCTACAAAAGCTGCTGCGTCTCATTTATTGTAGTAACGTCTGACTTTTCTGTCGAAACTTTTGCTTGCTCCGGTATTGTGGCATTTGAATCTATTCTCTGTAATTTATTTAGAGAATTAAAACTGAAAATCGAGCATATTCAACTAGTAAATTAGTTGTCTGACGTGCATAGATAAGCTTAAGCGGCTTCATATTAATTAATGATTTTAGGACACGTGTTGAAATTTAAATAAGATCGGATCGGACATCCAATAATAAGTTAAACTAAAGAGTGCTGTTGGGTTAACAAATTTTTTGTTGCATGCTGGATTGTCGAAAAATTATAGCATGCTTATTATGTACCTTATCGGTTATACTTAAGCTACATTGGAATTCGTTTAATGTCACTCCCAAAGGACACCAAATTTTTAGTAGTAAAGCGAAGGTGACAGAAAGCGATAAAGGCAACTTTTATAATTTTGTTTAACACGGTCTTCGGTGACAAAAAAAAATTTGTGAATCTTGGCTTATCTGTCAATTTTACTATGAGAGATTGAGTGTTCAAACTTAGATACGTCTTGCCTAATGGAAATAATAATTTTTCTGCACACATGAAAATGTTTCTTCGGTGACGATTTTATCCAAATATTTTAAGCAATAGTTAGGCAATAGTTAATAGCTAACATTACAAAGAATCTTAATTTTCTCAAGATGCATCTGAACTTGTCCCATACTAGGAATACAACAAAACACCTCATTCAAAAACCAGGTCTCACTGGTTGAACAAAATTCATTCCACTCCTGCTTCCATTCAGGTACCGTACAGTTTCTGCAAAACGTTCAATATAATTCTGTATTATAACACAAACTTTTCGCAAATTTTAAACCAATTAAGTACATTTGTGTCTTTCACTTGACCCCAAGATTGACAAAGCAAATCGATACCATTAGCTAGACTAATTTCACTTAAATTTTTACCTGTATCCTGTATCGAGTATTTATACTACAAGCTAAGTAGTTTTGTTTGACACAGTTAATAATTTCTGCATCGAGCGGTTAGCTTTTGCTTGTAGTATTTGGAGATAAAAATAAAAGTTCGATATTTGAAAAATTTTGGTCATCCAAATGTGTTCATTGAAATTGTCCAAATGTAATAGCATCTTTCTATCCACGCTTTTGTTGAAGAATAGTATTGTGACGGTTCAGCTTACCGTACTCGCTAACCCGCTCACCAGCCTATCAGTCCTTCGGAAAACTTTACTTATTTACAGTAAAACAAAAAAAAAATTAAAAACAAACTTTAACAAAAAAACCTCTAAGTTAAAATTATTAAGAACAATACTTTACTTTTAATTGGAGGCTTTCCCGCTCCAATCCAAACTAATCTATTTGGACGACTGCTGACCAACATAGAACAAAACTTTACCATAAAAAACTATAATAAAAAAACTCAACTCAAATTGCTTGTGCAATAATTTAACTTTATTTTTAAAACAAAACTTTATTGTTTAAAAAATCTCTTCCAGCCCGGACTGTTCGGCGTTCCATCTCATACAGGCTGGAAAAGAATACTGGATGACTGGTAACTGATCACGCAGAAACACAACTATATATACAGAAAATTTATATATATGCGAACCACAAAGTAACGACTAAGACTAAAAATAATAATTTTGCTTTGTTTCATAATAAATTATGAATAACAATAAAGGTAACTAACACAATGGCAATTTTGTTTACATAAATAACTTAACACACAAGGAAAATCTAACTAAAGTTTACATAAAAATTACATAATAACAATGTATAAATGTAAACTGTTACAGAATTTAAAATTAGTCTTGAAATGTAATTTGTGAATCATCTCGGTTTTTTGTTTTCCCAATAACGACAAGTGGAAGCTTTTCATTCCCTGTTTTGTTGCAGCAGGAAAGAAACGTAATCTTTTTTTTCGAGTCGTTGATACCAAAATACCATTCCCCTAAAACATGTCATTTCTAATTATTTTTTGGTTTTCTTTCTCTTCATTCTCTCTAGTAGTGATACCTTTCAAGTCATGTTTTTCGAAGCAGTTTGTTTAAAAAAGAGAGCAGACTCATCGCAGTTAAAGATGTCATTATCATCATAATTTTGAATCTTGTCAGGCAAAATTGTTCGTTTCCATTCCACCAAATTAAAATTTTTGTATCAACTAACTTCTCTTCCCCATTTGCACTATTGTAGGTCAAATTGTTTCTTTTCAAAAACTTTCAAGTTGGCCATTGGAAATTTAATTATCAAAAATCATTCCAGCTTTTGCTTTAGTGAAGCATCCAGAAATTGGAATGCTCGTTCACAAAGTTTCAAAATCCTTTCCACCGACAATGAGTCTTGTTCTTTGACATTCCCGTTAACAATATATTTACTATCCTTAAAAAATGAGAGAGTAAAAGATACTTTGTAGTAAAATTGTACTGCAGAATTAAATTTAAAATTATATTTTTAACTCTTAGACTCCCAGGCGATAGGAATTGAATCTACCCAAGCGTTGAAACGGAAGTAATACATCCCTCCCAAGTATTCCCGCAGTTCTTCCGTGTATTTCCGCATTGCCTGCAAGCATTGCCACAGCCCACCTGTGTTTATCCGCATCCCTTCCGTGCATGCCCACGTCCCCAAGCATTACTGTATCCCTCCGATACATTCTCACATCCCAACCGTGCATTTCCGCATCCCTCCCTAGCATTCCCGCAGCCCTCCCGTATAGGCCCGCTTTCTTCCCTTGCATGCACATATTCGCTCATGCATACCTGTATCCCTACCATTCATTCCCATATCGCTCCGAAGCATTCCTGCAAACCTAGCTTGGTTGGATTAAAATTCTACAGAATGGAAAATTATCAACAGAAATTATGGTAGTCTAAGAGTTAATTAGACTTTCCTGGGAATCCCCTTTGAAATCGTTAATTTCTTATTCCTGCTTCAAAATTTTAGACACTGTAGACTTACTAATTGAAAATGCCTCACACACTTCCTTGTTTGTCAAATTTGTTAAAGTCGATAAAACTTTCTTGTTTGTATAAAGTGACAAACGTTTAAGTGGTATTGATTTATCCATAACAATAAATAAATTTACTGAATTAATGTTGGTGGAAAGCTAACTTCTTTTTTTCTTCGTCATACCGACAACTGTGATACTTCATAGATAAAATGGGTGAAAGTCCCATCTCACCATCAGAGTTGGGCGACATTTGCGAATGTCGAAAATGTAAACTAGGAACTGTTTTCTACTACTTAGTTAATTTATTCCTACTAGAAAGTGGATAAAATATATAGCATTACTGTGTAGTACTACAAGGCCCACCAGATAAATCCGGGCCGTAGAAAGTTGCTTTCTCCAAAAAAAGTTAGAGAAATTAAATGCATAGCGCGAAATTTAAAAATTGGAGGGAGCGAAGTTGGCTTGTGATCAGAGCACAAGATTAAGTTTCAAAATTTGGAAAAGCAGAGGGAAAATGTAAGTTGACTTAATTAATTATTAAAATTTAATTATGACATTGCTTTGTGGGGAGTGANCTACCCAAGCGTTGAAACGGAAGTAATACATCCCTCCCAAGTATTCCCGCAGTTCTTCCGTGTATTTCCGCATTGCCACAGCCCACCTGTGTTTATCCGCATCCCTTCCGTGCATGCCCACGTCCCCAAGCATTACTGTATCCCTCCGATACATTCTCACATCCCAACCGTGCATTTCCGCATCCCTCCCTAGCATTCCCGCAGCCCTCCCGTATAGGCCCGCTTTCTTCCCTTGCATGCACATATTCGCTCATGCATACCTGTATCCCTACCATTCATTCCCATATCGCTCCGAAGCATTCCTGCAAACCTAGCTTGGTTGGATTAAAATTCTACAGAATGGAAAATTATCAACAGAAATTATGGTAGTCTAAGAGTTAATTAGACTTTCCTGGGAATCCCCTTTGAAATCGTTAATTTCTTATTCCTGCTTCAAAATTTTAGACACTGTAGACTTACTAATTGAAAATGCCTCACACACTTCCTTGTTTGTCAAATTTGTTAAAGTCGATAAAACTTTCTTGTTTGTATAAAGTGACAAACGTTTAAGTGGTATTGATTTATCCATAACAATAAATAAATTTACTGAATTAATGTTGGTGGAAAGCTAACTTCTTTTTTTCTTCGTCATACCGACAACTGTGATACTTCATAGATAAAATGGGTGAAAGTCCCATCTCACCATCAGAGTTGGGCGACATTTGCGAATGTCGAAAATGTAAACTAGGAACTGTTTTCTACTACTTAGTTAATTTATTCCTACTAGAAAGTGGATAAAATATATAGCATTACTGTGTAGTACTACAAGGCCCACCAGATAAATCCGGGCCGTAGAAAGTTGCTTTCTCCAAAAAAAGTTAGAGAAATTAAATGCATAGCGCGAAATTTAAAAATTGGAGGGAGCGAAGTTGGCTTGTGATCAGAGCACAAGATTAAGTTTCAAAATTTGGAAAAGAAGCAGAGGGAAAATGTAAGTTGACTTAATT